>CAUDMG010002775.1:760000-772500 GCA_958450375.1 Homarus gammarus | reverse complement strand
CAATCACTTCCAGACACTGTTCCAGACACGTTTCCAATCACTTCCAGACACTGTTCCAGACACGGTTCCAATCACTTCCAGACACTGTTCCAGACACGGTTCCAGTCACTTCCAGACACGTTTCCAGTCGCTTCCAGACACGGTTCCAATAACACAGGAGGCAGGAGCGGGGTGAAGAAGGCACTGAGGTGTAGCATCGAGCCAAACTTGGTCCTCAGCAGCTTGACAAAATTAAGCCAAAAGTCGCTACGAGTTTGTGAAGAAGACAAGAAGTATCACCTGGTGTATAGCAGTGTATAGTAGTGCATATAGCAGTGTGTATAACAGTGTATAGCAGGGTGTATAGCAGTGTATAGCAGGGTGTATAGCAGTGTATAGCAGGGTGTATAGCAGTGTGTATAGTATTGTGTATAGCAGGGTGTATAGCAGTGTGTATAGCAGTGTATAGCAGGGTGTATAGCAGGGTGTGTAGCAGTGTGTATAGTAGTGTGTATAGCATGGTGTATAGCAGTGTATAGTAGTGTGTATAGTAATGTGTATGCAGGGTGTATAGCAGTGAATAGCAGGGTGTATAGCAGTGTGTATAGGAGTGTGTATAGCATGGTGTATAGCAGTGTATAGTAGTGTGTATAGTAATGTGTATAGCAGGATGTATAGCAGGGTGTATAGCAGTGTGTATAGTAGTGTGTATAGCAGTGTGTATAGCGGGGTGTATAGTAGTGTGTATAGTAATGTGTATGGCAGTGTGTATAGCAGTGTATATAGCAGATTGTATAGCAAGGTGTATATCAGTGTGTATAGAAGATTGTATAGCAGAGTGTATAGTAATGTGTATAGCAGGGTGTATATCATTGTGTATTAGTGTATAGCAGTCGATAGGAGGAGCATGTAGAGGTGTATAGCAATTTTAATGTCCGCCTATCGCTGTGTATAGCATATTTCCTCCTCTTCTTTATTCTTTCATCATCATCATGTTTTTCTTCCTCAATTCTTCTGCATTTGTTTTCTATTTCCATCTTTTATTTCCCTATGTTCTCTCCCAGCACTTCCTCTCATCTCTTCTCCGTCTCTCCCCTTCCTTTCCTCTATCTCCTCTTTCCTTCACCTTCTCTCTGTGTATACATTATAGAGATTACCTGACGTCTTACCTATAACGAAATTACATCCTTAGCGTGATTAAGACATATATACCTGGTGTGTGTGTGTGTGTTTTACCTGGGGCTTGTTAAGTGACGTGCAATACCTGTTGATTGGATTGGTAATAATAATAATAATAATAATAATAATAATAATAATAATAATAATAATAATAATAATCTGTGTGTGTGTGTGTGCTCTCTCTCTCTCTCTCTCTCTCTCTCTCTCTCTCTCTCTCTCTCTCTCTCTCTCTCTCTCTCACATAGGCTGGGGCGAGTCAGTTAAGATAAGATGCGTCGGACTAGACTAGTTTTACAGCATCCGGTCCTAGCTGCGGTAACGAGGCGTGGCGAGTAACAAGGCGTGTGACTACGGTGTTTTATCTCTTACCACGCCCGTTTCATTACTTCTACGGGTTATTCTATCTCTCCTCTAGTATCTCAAAGGACCATATATTTTTTTTTTTCGTAAGTTAAGAAAAAAAAATCGTGTATAATTGATTTATTTGAAGCTACGATACAAAGATCAATTCCCCATGTATTTTAAAGTTTATTTTTTACTTAAATTACATTTACGTGAACTATAACTAAAGTGTATACGTACCATCTCTTTATAGCCAGATGGGAAGGGAGAAATGACGCAAATTTTACCGTAAGACAACCGTTCAGAAATCCGACCTCAGTTAATTTCCTGTGTTTATCGTGGTTTAAGAGGTACAGATACCGTGTTAGTTTACCGGTATACGCGGTATCTGGTGACACATATGAGAATTTTATTACCGTGGGTTAAATATGAACTTTTGTACGTAAATAAAATAATGATAGTTTAGACTTTAGACTTTCAGGACGTTGATTGGCGATAGAATACACGGATTATGTCTTAAAATATAACATTGAAAGTTTATTTGATAGTATATCTTAATTAGATGGACTCAGGTGACCTGAAGTGAGTTTATAGTAGGTTGATTTTATTTAGAATTTCTTGTGTTGAATTTTTTTTTTTTCTCTCTCTCTCTCTCTCTCTCTCTCTCTCTCTCTCTCTCTCTCTCTCTCTCTCTCTCTCTCTCTCTCGTGAACCAGAGTAGACCCGTGTGTGTGTGTGTGTGTGTGTGTGTGTGTGTGTGTGTGTGTGTGTGTCGATCACGGGGTAAATAAACTTAAAGTTGGGCGATTTTGTCCAAACTTTGTCAGCTCGATATAAAATAATCTGCCCCCCCCCTTCCCCTTCCCTCCCATCCCCTCCCATTCCCCCCTTCCCTTTTCCTGCCCCTCCCTTCCCTCCACCTTCCCTACCTTCCTCCTGCTTCTCCCATCCCTCCACATATCCTTCTCATGCCTCTTCCATTCCTTCCCTTCCCTCTCCTCCTCTCTTTCCTCCCTCTCTTCCGTCTCCCAATACCCTTCTTCTCCTTTCCTCTCTCCCTCTCCTCCTCCCTTCCCTTACTCCCTCTCATCCATCTCTTTCTCATCTACCAACTTCTCAACACAGGTCACGGGAGATAAACGATATATAGACGATACGAAGAATAAAAGATAAATGACGAAAAAATAAGAAAAATATAAACAAGAGGAATGAAATGATGACTTAACTTATTGACTGTTTTAAAATTGGTTCTGTAAAGGGAAGGTTTTTTTGAGAGAGAGAGAGAAGAAAGAGAGAAGGGGGAGGGGAAGGAGGAAGGAGGAAGAGGAGAAGTTGGAGGGAGAAGACGTAGAGGAGGAGGAAGAGAGGTTAGTGGGGGAGAGGGAGAGAAGAAGGACGAGGAGCTGGGGGGGGGGGAGGAGGAAGAGGAGGAAGAGAGGTTAGTGGGGGAGAGGGAGAGGAGAAGGACGAGGAGCTGGGAGGAGAGGAGGAGGAGAAGGAAGAAGAAGAAGAGGTTGAATGTGACGGAGGAGGGGTGAGAAGAGGAGGGATAGGGGAAAGTTAGGGGAGGAGGGGGAGTTAAATAACGGGAGAACAATAACGGAGGAGGAGGAAAGGGAATGAGAAGAGGGGAAAAGCAATAATATGGAGAGAGAGAGAGAGAGAGAGTGTCTACAACCCATACGAGTCTTCTATGTCCGTATTTATCAACGTATGCACATAAATGCACATATGTACGTTTCTCCCTCCCTCCCTCCCTCCCTCCCTCCCCCCTCCCCCTTTCCCCCCCCCCTTTCATGTCCAGTACGTGTAGCAGCATCGTGTGTGTGTGTGTGACCATAGGCGAATATCAGATCTCGGGGAACGCGACTTACATGCCCAGGTAATTGACAGATGAATTAATGAGTGAGTTAGGGAGGGTAGGGAAGGTAGGGGGGGGGGGGGAGGGAGGGAACATAGGTGGGGCAGGCAGGGAGGAAATAAGGGGTGACTGCCACACACACACACACACACACACCCAACTTATTGTGAGGGGAGTGTGTGATGGTCGGCCAATATTGTAAAGGGTCATATAGGGTACTACCTGCTGATTAATTACAGGTAACTTATGCAATGTTTTCAATTTTTGGAGAGAAAACCTGAAGTAGTAGTAGTATTGGTGAGTAGTAGTAGTAGTAGTAGTAGTAGTAGTAGTAGTAGTAATAGTAATAGTAGTTGTAGTAGGCGAAGGTGTGGCTATTGGGGGAAGCTGGAGGCCATTTAAAAAAAAGTAGTCGTCGTCGTAGTATTAGTGCCGCCATATCTGAACACCTGGCCAATTAGCACTTAAAACATGGAGGTGGAGAGATTATTGAGCTAAAATCGTGATTGGATTTTGCCCAATTATTAAACATTTTACGCAATTATGGCGGTAGTCTCCAACAAGTCTCGCCAGTGTTTAACAGTTTGTTGTGACTATCGTAGTTAGTTATTCACCTTAATGCGTAGTTAGGCATTGTTAGTATACTATATTTTAGCTAATTTATATTATATGTTGTTAGCCAGTGCGTTAAAGTACGTAGTTAGGGATTGTTAGTGTGCTTTGAGTCACTCGTTTGTAGTTTATGGTTTGTGTAGCAGTTAGCTCCTCTGTATAGTGGGCCAGGGAGTGCCAGTGCCTCATGAATCACTGGCACCACTCACCTGTACCTGCTCATTAAGGACCTCGCCAGGTAAAAATCAATCAACAATTCACATTCTTGTTTATGGTCGCAATTTACCGCGTGAGGTTTAGCCTGGTGAGCAAGACTTATAGTGTGTGGGGGAGGGTGTGGGGGAGGTGTGTGGGCGTGTGTTGGGGTGTGTGGGCGTGTGTGGGGGGGAGGGTGTGTGTGCGTGTGGCTGTATGAGCTGTGTACGTATCACTTTCACCTCTGGTCTTGTCTGCGCGATGGAGTTTCAAGCCATAAACTGGACCATTCTTATCACTTAATGGTGCACTGTATCGGTGTTAGTGGTGACAGTCTTACAGGTGCACGGGTTGGGTGTTAATGATTTTTATTGGCGTGCAGGTGAGGTATTGTGAGGCGTTAGGTGCAGTATTGTGGCTTGGGACGGTATATGGTTTTATGGCGCAGGTTAAGGTATATAGGTGCGGTCTCTCTCTCTCTCTCTCTCCCTCTCTCTTTCCCTCCCTCCCTCCCTCCCTCTCTCCCTCTCTCCCTTCCTCCCACCTCTCATCCCTCTCCTTCCGTCCCCTCTCCTTTACTCCGTCCCACCACACCACTCTCTCACCTCTCACTTCTCCCTCCATACCTCTCACTTCTCTCACTTTTTCCCCTCTCTGACAAGTTGATACATGAAGCCTCAGGTACTCTCTCTCACTCCCCTCTTTTTCCTTCCCTCTTTTTTTTTCCTCTCTCCTTTATTTTTTCCTCCTTTCTCCTTCCTTTATTACCTTGCCTATTCACTTCTTTTATTTCACATTTTTTTTTTCATTGTTCCATAAAATTTGGTCTCAGTTTTTTTCCTTTATTCATTATTCAATCGATTTATTATTCTTTGTTTTTTTTGTTTTTTTCTTTGGTTTATTAATTATTGTTGTATTGTTTTATTTGGCTTTTTGTTAATCTATTTTTTTGTGTTTGTTTATTTATTTTTATCTTTTGTTTTTATGTACGTTTGTGTGTTTTTCATCTCTCTCTCTCTCTCTCTCTCTCTCTCTCTCTCTCTCTCTCTCTCTCTCTCTCTCTCTCTCTCACTTGGGCTAGGGAGGGAGGGAGGGAGGGGGGGGGGAATGGAGGTTAGGGGGTGAGGGTGAGGGGAGGGGAGGAGGGGAAAGCACGAGGTGGGATTTAAGGTGAAGGGGAGATGGTGGGGGAGGAGGAGGAGGAGTAGGTGTTGATCCAGGTGTCGGCAGGTGTGATTGATGTATGTCATTAAGGTGTGTTCGTATTGTTGTGTGTCTCTTCTGTTGACTTGTCCCCTCTCCCCTCCTCTCGTGTGTCCCTCTTCTTCTTTCTCCTCTGTTCTATATCACCCTCCCTATATCTCTGTCACTCACTTCACTCCCTATCCCTCACCCTCTGTCACCCCCCTCATCACCTCACATCATCTCACTTCACCTCACTTTTTCTTTCACCGTATCATAACATCCACCTTAAAACCCTTCTTTCACCCTCATCTCTCTCTCTCTCTCTCTCCCTTCCCCTCACCATCTCTCCCTATCTCTCTTCACACCGTCTCTCCCTCCTCTCCTCTTTCCCCCCTTACACTTACTCTCTCTGTCCCTTCTTCACCTATCCCTCCCCATCCTCGGCCCCCTCTCTCTCTCTCCATCTATATTAATTGACACCGTCTAGGGATATTGACGAGTCGACCACCGTAAACTCTCTCACTTATCAGTCCTGGCAAGTAATATTCGCCCCCTCTTAATGCCGCGTATCACAGCCGAGGGCCCCCCGAATCTTGAAGGATCGTACGTGTAAATTTTCAACCTTAACTGGAGCTAAAATGAACGTATCTAGCTGACTCGCTTAAGCTTAGACAAAGATGGATTCTCAAAGGTTCGGAAGTTTACATTTTCTTCTTAATTTAGAGTTGAGAGAGAGAGAGAGAGAGAGAGAGAGAGAGAGGCATATTAACCCAGATTCTTAAAGATTTACAATTTAAATCTTTTCTTATTACTGAAGGTGATCTAAAACAAACATATTATTTGTTTGGTGTTTGTTTACTGTTTGTTGTTTGTTTCTTTGTTGGCTAACCACTTTCTTGATAAAACATAAGTGGGGGGAAAAAAACACTTAGATTTTTCTTATTGTGTTTTAATCTTGTTTTATAAGTTCTAAAGAGGGTTATTGCCATCTAAAACAAACATATAATTCGCTTGGGTTTGTTTGTTTCTTGTTATTAGTGTTTGTTTTAATGTTTATTATCCCTCTTGTTTAGATCTGAGAGAGAAAAAAAACACCAGGGTTTGGTGTGTGTTAATACTTGTTGTGTGGTTCAGTGAGTTTAACCTTGTATAAACGTAGAGTTTTCTCTTGTGTTTGTGTGGTGTTTGTTTGTTGTTTTAAGGCGTGTTTGTGGTTGCTTGTTGTTTATTTGTTTGGTGTTTGGTTACTGTTTGTTTATTGTTTTTGTTTGTTTGGTGTTTGTTATCTTTTGTTTGTTGCGTTTTATGTGTTTGGTTGTTTGCTCGGTGTTTGTGTGGTTGTTTGCTGTTAATTGTTATGTGTGTGGTGCTTTTGTTGTGTTTATTTGTTGTTATGTGTGTGTTTGTTTGTTTGTTTGACCTCTTACAGGTTTACATCAGAGTTTAATCTGGATTAGTTGTTGTTATACGATTTTTCACAAAAGTTTTCTATTTGAAGTACACCATAAATGTATTACCTTGTGTGTCTGTCTGTCTGTCTGTCTGTCTGTCTGTCTGTCTGTCTGTCTGGCTGTCTGTCTGTCTGGCTGTCTGGCTGTCTGTCTGTCTGTCTGTCTGGCTGTCTGTCTGTCTGGCTGTCTGTCTGTCTGTCTGTATGTCTGTCTGTCTGTCTGTCTGTCTGTCTGTGCCTTGTTTACGTGCATGGATTGGGGACTTGCTAATCCACGGACCCGGAACTAATATCACTTAACCCAACCTAACCTGAGATGACTTAATTTAATGTAACTTAACATATGAGTAAAGAGAGAGAGAGAGAGAAAGAGAGACAGAGAGAGAGAGAGAGAGAGAGAGAGAGAGAGAGCACACATTATAAAAAACACAGAAAACTAAAAAAAAAAAAATCAGAGAGGAAAAAAAAAGACAGAAAGAAAGTGTGAAAAAATAAAGAGAGTGAAGAAGTAGTAATCCTGGCTGTGAGAGATAAAGTTTAAAAGGTTGAGTTTTAGAGTTAGTTCTCAAGTTGGTTAGTTTTTACAGATTAATTCATTACGCTGGAGGTGTCGTTCTGACTGGTGGAAGCGACTTCAGAGGGAGGCTGATATTACTGACAACCTGCAAAGTTTTAACTCGGTGGGTGGATAGGGGCGAAGGATGGGTGGATAGGGGGGAGGGTGGGTGGCATGGGTTTGGGGGAAGAGGATGGGTGGAAGGTAAGTAGGTGGGTGGTAGGTGGAGGGAGGAGGATGGGTGGAATGAGGGTAAGTGGATGGATGGTAGAGATGTGGAAATGGAGGGTGCGAGTGGATGGTAGATGGATGGCAATAGATAAGTGGGGTTGGATAATGGATGATTTATGCCTCCCTTCTTCCATCTTTCCCTCTTTATCTTCTTCTTCTCCCCTTCACCTCCCTCTCTTACCCTCCCCACCCTCCTTCACTCCCCATCTCCTTCTCTCACCTCCGCTGTTCCTGATCAATTTGAAACTCCCACTCATTCCTTTATATTTTCCCTCTCTCTCTCGTCTCTTTCCCCTCTCTCTCTCTCTCTCTCTCTCCTTCCTTCTCTCCTTCTCCTCCTCCTTTTCTCTCTCCCCTCCTATCAATCCCTCTCTCCCTCCCTTCTCCCCTCCCGATCAATTTGCAGCTTCCCCCCCCCTCCCCCCTCCCTCCCCCCCCCCCCTGTGATAATTACACCTCAGCGATTGGCCAGTACAACTCAAGTTCTAATTGGCTTTGTTTGGCAGCGCTGTTTTCTCTCTCTGAGCTAGGTCATTTGACGGTCCTTTCCCTCTGGGGGGTGGGGGTAGAGGAGGGGGAGGGGGGTGGATCTGTTCCCGGTGGTGTGAGAAGGGGGAGAGGGTGTGTGTGTGTGTAGGAGGGGAGATGAAGAGAGGGGGAAGGATTAAATCTGTCTCTGGGATGTGAGGAGGTGGGGTGAGGGGAAGGGGGTAGAGGAGGGGGAGAAGGTGTATAGAGGGGGGAGGGAGAGGTTACATCTGTTTCTGGGATGTGGAGAAAGGGAAGGGGAGGGGAGGCGTGGGGGGCGAATGTGATTGGACTTGCCCTGGGGGGTGAGGAAGACAAGGGGAAGGGGTAGAAGAATGAGGAATACTAATGAAAGAAAGTAGTAAAGCACAGGGAAGGGGGGCAATGGGACGGGGAATACATAGAAAGAAGTGGGAAGAGGAAAAGGAGGCAAGATGGGAAGAGTAATGAGGGGTAAAGGCAGGGTGGGGTGGTGATAGTGACGGGAAAGGGGGTTGGTGGTGGGAAGGGGGAGGGGAGGGATTCTGGTGTCCTCTTGTGTCCGAACTGAAATTTTAGATCTGAGTTTGTAAATGACTGTACTCGTGAATACAAGTTAATTTACACTGCTGTTCGAAACTTTACCAAACCCGAGTGAGTTACTACAGCGCCATCTATCAGTATATAAGCAGTTTGTTTAAAGACTCGTTTCAACAGTAAAGGTACTCGTTCCAATGGTTCAGAGACTCATTCCAGCAGTTCAGTGACTCGTTCCTGCAGTTCAGAGATTCGTCCCAGCTGCTCAAAGACTCGTTTCAGCAGTTCAGAGACTCATTCCAGCAGTTCTGTGACTCGTTCCAGCAGTTCAAAGACTCCTTCCAGCAGTTCAGAGACTCCTTCCAGCAGTTCAAAGACTCCTTCCAGCAGTTCAGAGACTCCTTCCAGCAGTTTAAAGATATTTTGACCCCAAAGTCATAGCAGCAGCTCTACGGGTTGTGAAAAAGATAGATAAATAGACAGACACAGACAGACAGACAGACAGACACACACACACACACACACACACACACACACACACACACACACACACACACACACATGAATTGGCCACCCCACACACTCATAACATCAGGGGGAATAATCCTCAAAACACCATCATTATCCTCATCTCTCTCTTATCCTCCTCCTCTTCGTTCCTAACTAATGAACTCTGAAGCAAATGTTGATAAATACGTGAATTAGAGCCAAAATTCTGATAAATTGGTATATTACATCACTATGGGCTCGTGTAATGATGATGCGTATTCTGTTTAGTAGAGTGTAATGAGTTATGGTGGCGGGTTGTTGTGGTTGTGGGTGGGTGGGTAGGTTACGATAATTATGTTGCATCATAGTTGGCATTTTTGTCGTGTTGGTAATAATTGCTGTTGAAGGGGGGGGGGTCTATTTTTATTTTATTTTTCAATTTCTGGTAATACTGTTTTTTTTTTTTTTTTAGATATCTGAGGTTGTGATTTTTTTTTGGTGGGGGGGGTGTTGTAGTTGATTTTTGTGGTTGTAGTTGATTTTGTGGTTGTAGTTGATTTTTCTGGTTGTAGTTGATTTTGTGGTTGTGGTTGATTTTTGTGGTTGTGGTTGATTTTGTGGTAGTGGTTGATTTTTGTGGTTGTGGTTGATTTTGTGGTTGTGGTTGATTTTGTGGTTGTGGTTGATTTTGTGGTTGTGGTTGATTTTTGTGGTTGTGGTTGATTTTTGTGGTTGTTGTTGATTTTTGTGGTTGTTGTTGATTTTTGTGGTTGTGGTTGATTTTGTGGTTGTGGTTGTTAGTGGTGTTATGGTAGTTTGTGATAATATTGTTGTGGTTATTGTTGTTGTTGTTGTTTATGCTGCGACTCTTATGGTGTGGATGTAATTCTTTCATGTCATAACTTATCTTGATTTGTTATTGCAGCTACCGTGTTGTTATTGCAAGCACCAGAGGTCAGATTTAGTGGTGCTTAAGAATGAGTAAAATATTCCATTGAGAGTAAGTGTTGGGTAACTCTCTCTCTCTCTCTCTCTCTCTCTCTCTCTCTCTCTCTCTCTCTCTCTCTCTCTCTCTCTCTCTCTCTCTCTATCTATCTATCTATCTATCTATCTATCGTTCAGTAAGAGGCTTTCCCCCAGCTGTCTCAAAGAACTTTACTTCTCGCCTCAGTGAACATGTTGAGGAAAATATGTTTACAAACAATGGAATATTTGTTTCATGAAAGTGAGTGTTGGAGTCTGTCTGTCTGTCTGTCTTTCCTCTGATGCTGCCGGGAGAGAGAGAGAGAGAGAGAGAGAGAGAGAGAGAGAGAGAGAGAGAGAGAGAGTTACCCAACACTTCCTCATCCTTCTCCTCTGACACACACACACACACACACACAAACACACACTATTGTAGTATTTTTTTGCCCTTACCAGCATAGGAATATTCCCTCTTTTCCTTCCCTCCTTCATCTTCTTCCTTCATTACCTTCACTCCTCTTCCCTCCTCTTCCCTCCACCTCCACCCATCTACCCCCACCCCTCCTCATTTACCAACGCACTCTAAGCATTGTGTGTGAGTGTGTGTGTGTGTGTTGCTACAAAAATGGACGCACAATAGGGTGTGTTTTCTTTTCTATAGGTGGCAGAAAATCATTAATATTGGTGTGTGTGTGTGTGTGCCTGTGTGTGTGTGTGTGTGTGTGTGTGTGTGTGTGTGTTAACGTCATTAGCTTCCCTTACACGGCGTATTACAAAGAATCTACACACACACACACACATACACACACACAAACAGGTTAATTAATCCTCGCTAATTTCTACCAATTATTTTTGTTCTAAACTACACCAATTGATGTTAAATTGGTATTCTAAACCTGAAGAAAATTAGTCTTAGTCACTTAATCCTCGATAATCCTCGCCAATTAATCCTCAACAGCTAATCCTCGCCAATTAATCCTCACTCACTTTAACCAATCGATGCTAATTCGCCAATAGTCAGCCAAATATTCCTTGCTAAGTCTCGCCAATTAATTAATAAATCCCAATCTTTGTTAGTTTTCCCAATCTCTTCTTAATCCATTAATCCCTGGCAAATCCTATCCAGTTAATCAGTGCTTATCCTGGTTGATCGAGGTTGATTAGCTAATCCAGAGACTTTAACTGTGTGTCTTATGTATCAACGCTTTGCCTTATTTATACCGCAGGACGTAATTGGTGTTTGCGTCCCTATTAGGCCGTAGCTTAAGTGAGTCAGTTAGCTACGTTCTCACAATACGAGTTTCTGGCCGGGAGATATTTCACGTAAGAACCTTAGAGAATCCATCTTTCTATCATAGCTTAAGTGAGTCAGTTTAGATGCGTTCTCACAATACGAGTTTCTGGCCGGGAGATATTTCACATAAGAACCTTTGAGAATCCAACACTTAGAAGTTGTCACAGTGTTGGTGTTAAGTTACTTTATATAAACAAAGACTTTGAACTTTCTGTGTTTCCGAAGTAAGTTTTTTTTTTTTCTCTTCATTTCAGTGCCAAAAGTTTCTGTGGTTAAGAGGATGTTGAAGTGTGTAAGTTTGTGTTTGGGGTGGTGTTTGGATGTGCGTTGAGTCGTGTTTGTCGTGGGAACCTACATTGGTGTAAGTTTGTGGTGATGAATGTGTCTGTGTTTGTGTGTGTGTGTGTGTGTGTGTGTATGTGTGTGAATTATTAAGACGTTAGTTATGAAACGGGACTAATTTTTTGTTGAATAAAAAAATACAAGTTAATGATTCTCTCTCTCTCTCTCTCTCTCTCTCTCTCTCTCTCTCTCTCTCTCTCTCTCTCTCTCTCTTCAAAAGACAAAACATTTCAAGAATTTTTTTAAAGATTAACTTAAAATATATAAATAGATAGATAGATAAGGTAGTGTGTTTGTTTTAATTATATTTTTTATTCCCCTTACAGGTATGTTGTGGTGGTGTCTTGCAGGACGTGTTGTTGACGGTTAAGGTCTGTCTGTTTGTCTGTCTGTTAGGTCCTTTTATATTGTTTAAAACTTTATGGGTGAAAGTTGAATTCTCTCTCTCTCTCTCTCTCTCTCTCTCTCTCTCTCTTACAAAGCCAGGAGTAACTACGATAGCTATAGAGTAGTTAGCCTTGGCCTCTGTGTTCACTGATTGGTTCATTTCGCCTCTACCACGTTATTGGCTGAGCGCGCCCTCTAACTGTCCCCCTTAACAACCTTTTGCACACCAATAACGAGGCCAGGCAGAGTGTGTGTGTGTGTGTGTGTGTGTGGACAGAATCAGTTTTCGGACTAAATTGAACTGGACAATAGTTTTCCCCTGGATGAAATTCTCTGTAGGGTGAAATCGGTGTAAATATTCTTCTTCTGGACAAAATTACAATGGTAAAAA
>CAUDMG010002775.1:737500-757500 GCA_958450375.1 Homarus gammarus | reverse complement strand
TGATGAAGGGGTGAGTCCTCCTCCTCCCCCTCCCCCTCCTCCTCCTCCTCCCCTTCCTCCTCCCGTTCCTCCTCGTCCTCCTCCTCCTCCCCCTCCTCCTCCTCCTCCTCTTACACGGCCCGGCTGTGATAATCTCATAAGAAGAGTTTTATCACGCTAAACAAACTTCCTGAATATTAAGGTGATGAAAAGACCGACCTAAGACTCCTTGATCCTGTCTGTGTGTGTGTGTGTGTGTGTGTGTGTGTGTGTGAGATTGATTATTACCAACATGTTCACTTAAGATTATCTCCACCCATATCATCTCTCTTCCCTCTCCCTTTCCTTCCCTCTCCTTCCCTCTCCCATTCACCACCATAGCTCGTCCTTCTCTCTCCCCCCCCCTCCTTAGTTCCTCCCATCTCTTTCATTCTCTCCTCCTCTCCCATCCCTATTCCCCTACTCTTCTCACAGTACCTCGTCCCCTCCCACAGTACCTTACCCCCTCCCTTCCCACTCCCCTCCCACAGTACCTCACCCCTCCTTTCCCACTCCCCTCCCACAGTACCTCACCCCCTCCCTTCCCACTCCCCTCCCACAGTACCTCACCCCTCCTTTCCCACTCCCCTCCCACAGTACCTCACCCCCTCCCTTCCCACTCCCCTCCCACAGTGCCTCACCCCTTCCCGCCTTCACAGCACCCAAATCTGTCCTCGTCTGAACACACAATTTCTTTTCCATCATCGGTTATAATATTTTAATAATACGTCCTCGTTCACCTGTTAAGTGAGCGATTAGTCTCAGAAAATAGGGCTGCTGGGGAGATAGAGAGAGAATGGGGGGTGAAGGGAGAGAGAAAGAGGGTGAAGAGAGAGAGAGAGAGAGAGAGAGAGAGAGAGAGAGAGAGAGAGAGAGAGAGATCACACCACTAACAGCTGACTTAGTAGGTAGATATTTGAAGTTATTAGGACTAGGATAAAGTTAAGAGCCAGTAACTAGGTAGAACACCATCCCTCGGGTAACTAACTCACAGTGAAGCAAATACCCCGGAGACGACCCCAGCTGGTAGTCTCGGTGCACGCTAACACTGGCGGGCTACTACTATTAAAAAAAAAAAATTGGCCTCCAGCCTCCCCCAATAGCCACACCTTCGCCGCCATTTTATTACCTTAAAATTAAATATCCTAATACAAAAGTAGCTATCCTAACTGTGTTGAGTTAGTTGAGCCACAGATCTATTACAACTACTATTTATACTATGCTTCTACTATTACTACTACTTTTAACTATGCGATACTAATACTAATACTACTACTACTATTTATATTATACTACTACTAATAATAATAATAATACTATACGACTGATAGTTGAAAAGGAGAAAAGGGAAGGTCAGGGGGAAGAAATCTGAGAGGGAATTGAAGGGATGAGGTGTTGGGGTGATATTAATACTAGACAATAGATATTTATGGGGATGGGTGGGGGGAGTTGTTCCACACCTTCACACCGTGATATTTTATGGAGGTCTGGGACTGAGCGGAGCGCATGGGGGGGAGGTCTTAGTAGCTCTTTGTGCCTTAAGCTGTATCTCTGATTATTCCGGAACTGGAAATAATTGTTGTCAAACAAGTGATGACAGATTTGTAAACAAATAGGGCACAGCAATAGGTGTTAATATCCTCGATTTTTAACATTTTCAATTTAGCAATTTGTTCGTTTGTGTGATCTGAGTTTTTTTCAAGTTGGGGAGTGAGTTGAGTGGGAGGGGATGAGTTGGGGAGTGAGAGTGGGAGAGGATGAGTTGGGGAGGGGTGTGTGTGGAGGAAAGGGGTATAAGCAATTTGCTAATTATGTTATGGGAAGGAGGAAGTGTTGGTACGCGTGAAGTTTATTGTGAATTATATTATAAAGTTAGAGACAGCAGCGTTAGTTACGACGTTAGTGGGCAAATTACTGCATTGTTTGAGGAGTTCTGTGTCCGTGTGTTTATATATATATATGTGTGTGTATTAATGCATACATGTGGGAGTATATATATAAATTACTGTCTTTGTGTACATATTTATACAATGAAAGGTTAGTTAAATTGATTAAATATGTCGTTAATTAATTATTGGGTTAAATATGAATATAAAAAAAAAATATTAATAATTGCATTTAAATATAAGCCACTTAAATCAACGGATGCCAGTTCATGAATATTTTAGCTCAAATAATGTCAATCTGTTTTGGGTCATAAATATACTATGATATAATTTATTGTCACCTAACCTAACCTAACCTAACCTCACTGAACTGAACTACTGTAAGATACTAGGTAAACGATGCTTAACAGCCCTGGTAGTTGAAGCACCTAAAACTAATCCCCGTGTAAATAAAGCTCTATCGATAAGGATCACTATAAGCAAGGTTTGATCCACCTTGATTGAGAGAGAGAAATGAAGGTAGGAAGGAAGGAAGGAAAAAAGAGGAATATGAAGGAAGAGGAATGAATAGAATGGAACGGAAGACGAAGGAACAGGAAAGAGGATGAAGGAACAGAATGGTGAAGGAAGAAAAGGGAATAGGAAAGGTGATAGGGAAAGAATGAAGAGGTAGAAAAGAAAGAAGAGGAAGGAAAGAAGGAAGAGAAAGGAGGAAGAGGAAGGAAAGAAGGAAGAGGAAGAAAAAAAGGAAGAGGAAAGAAAGAGGGAGAGAGAGAGAGAGAGAGAGAGAGAGAGAGAGAGAGAGAGAGAGAGAGAGAGAGAGAGAGAAGGGCCACTTTTCCACGGCATCAGCCAACACAGTAATCCATTACAACGGTAAACTTCGCCCCACAACACCCAAGTGAGGCGAGGTGAAGTGAGGTGAGGTGAAGTGAGGTGAGGTGAAGTGAGGTGAGGTGAGGTGAGGTGAGGTGAGGTAAGCTGACATAAGATGAAGTAAGGTAAAAATAAAATGAGTTTGAAAGGAAGTTAGATGAAGTGAAATGAAATGAAATGAAGTAAGATGAAGTGAGATGAAGTGGGGATTAACCTGGGCAAGAAGTGAAGGGAAAACTACCTCAACCTTATTATCACAGTCCCGAAAAATCTTGTCTTGAGTGGGTCATTAATTGTAATTTTTGGAGGTGAGGCTGACAAGAGTGATACTTCCAAGTTATGAGACGGGCGGAGGGGCGTGGGTGGAGGGGTGTGGGGTGGGTGGAGGGGTGTGGGGTGGGTGGAGGGGGTGTGGGTGGGTTCAGGGTGGAGGGGGACGAGGGAGGGGGGGAGAGGATGAGTCAGGAGAGGGATGAGTAGATGGAAAAGGAGGATGGGAAAGGGAAGGAAGAGGGAGGAGGTGCAAGAGAGGGAAGGAGGAGGAGGAAGGATGGACAAGAGAAGGAAGGAAGAGGGAAAGTGGAGGTAAGGAGTGGCAGTATAACTACTTCACTAACTATTGTATGGAATTCTTTTACTGACAGATACTGGTAGGAATTGTAGTTGCTGTGGTTGTAGTAGTTATGGTTGTGGTGGGTGGCAGGAGAAATCTGGAGCATTGTAGTAATTATTGTTGTAGTCGTGTTGTGTTGTGACAGGAGGAGTCTGGAGGCAACAGTATGCATGATGTTATTACCTGTACCAATAAGCGTCAACACCTTTACTTCAACATTCAATCTGGCTCAACAAATGTAATTAGGGTCCAATTTACGATATATGCCACAACGAGATGATTCTGACAGACAGACAGATATACAAACAGATAGGCAGGTAGACATATAGACGGAGATGGGAAAACAGATTGACAGGCAGATAGATAGGGAATTGGCAGAAAGATAAGTAGACAGGAAGAAAGAAAGACGGACAGGGAGGTTAATAAATACAGACAAATAGACTGAAAGAAATATAGACAGAGAGACAGATACAAAGACGAATAGATTGACAGACACAGACAAATCCACTGTTAATTATTGTGTATGGGATCTTTCGTATTAATAAATAATTCAAAACTATATTTTTTATAACATCTTTTGTTGTGAGTAAAAAAATATATATATATTATTTTTTTCATTTTTCGAAGTAATTTTCAAGTCTTGTTCAATTATAGGAATTTCTGGCGTCTTGTACACAGTGGTGGTGGATAGGGTTTTTTTCTTATGTGAGGAATCCTTTTACATCTAACTTAACATAACTTAACTAAATATTAAACTAACCTAACCTACATAACTTAACTAAATATTAAACTAACCTAACCTATCTAACTTAACCTTAACCTAATCTAACCCTCCCTAACCAAACAAAATCTAACCTAATCATTTTTTTTTCATTCCCTTTTCTATCACAGAACGTCCAACTATCATCATTTACTGTCAATTAACTTTACACTAATGATATAACTACTCATACGTCACGATTATCAAGTTGAAATAGAGGTTATGTGGATTTATGTACGTTAAACTACTACAGTGTTACCAGAACGGTGTAGTTTTTACCATTCAACAAACGCACATTCGACAGCGTTACCAGAACAGTGCATTTTAATTATCCCACAGACATGCGCGCACACACACACACACACACACACACACACACAGAGTTTATCAGTGCTGCTATACCTATACGGTCTATGTATATTATATACCTGCATTGTTTATATACATGGTGAATCAGTGTAAACTTGTATGACGATTTAACAGAATAAAACTGAACTGAACTGATGAAAAAAATGTATCTACGCCAGAACGAATTGTCGGAATAGGCCATTAATCGTGATCACTGTCTGTACGGTATGTCTGAACGGTATGTCTGTATTATACGCTTAAGCTGCGTATCTAAGCGTATGTCTGAACCGAACCCGAAGCAATGAATCACGGGATACAAAATATGAACTAGAACGAATCCCATCATGAAACTCAAATCACATACATGAGTAAATTAATTAGATTTCACTGGTACTTTGGATTTGAATCCTAAACTCTGAATCCGAAGCATTGAATCCGTAACTCAGAACCCAAAACCCTGAATCCGAAACTCTGAATCCGAAACACTGAACCCAAAACTCTAAATCCGAAACCCTGAATCCGAAACTCTGAACCTAAAACCCTGAATCCGAAACACCGAACACAATCCACAAAGACTAAAATCGATTATATGAAACAAGTCTTCTGTTTAATTATTCTGAAGCAGGTGTCGGATTCTCAATGGTGCGGAAGTTCAATTACTCGTTTTCACCGGAGACGAAAGAACGATCATCACTAAATACCATCAACTGAATCACTTAAATGGGGTCAGAATTGCACTAAGACTATAATTACATACCAATTAGGATATAAAAATTAACTTAAGATTCTATATAAATACAGTTCTTGAGATTTAAATTATTAAGTAGAAGTAATTGTCTTAAGTTACTTCATGAATATTACCTTAAGATTATCTCCCCCACGCTTATATTAACTTAAGATTAACCACGCTAACCTAACCTAACCTAACCTAACCTGACCTGACTTAACTAAACCTAATCTTAGC
Organism: Homarus gammarus; assembly: GCA_958450375.1. NCBI lineage: Eukaryota > Metazoa > Arthropoda > Malacostraca > Decapoda > Nephropidae > Homarus > Homarus gammarus. The sequence goes on along the minus strand of CAUDMG010002775.1, from coordinate 752,035 downwards.
TGATTTAACCTAGTCTAACTTTACCTAATCTACCCTTTAACTTAACCTAACTTAACTAACTTAACATAACGCTAACCTAACCTAACCTAACCTAACCTACACCGAAACTAATTGCGACAACGCTTTGCTCTTATAACGAATTGCGGTTTCGAAGCTTCAGACTCGAACCTTTTACACAAAACTACGAACCGGAAGCTCATTGTTGAACCGTAGTATGGACGTGGTTGTATATTGTCCACTAACTCAAAATATTAGTCTGAATCCAAACTTTCGAAGCTGAAACACCTAGATTCGAACCACGAGTGCGTAGTTAGCGATATATCCCCTTTAAGTGCATTGATAATAGTGATCAAGTATGCCAACGATGAACTAAGTGTATTTCAACCACGCCGCACTATCATCAACCACGACACTCCATCAACCACGCCAAACCATCATCAACCACGACACACCATCAACCACGCCAAACCATCATCAACCACGACACACTCAACCACGCCAAACCATCAACCACGCCGCACTATCATCAACCACGCCAAACCATCAACCACGCCAAACCACCAACCACGCTATCATCAATGCCAAACCACCAACCAACCGAAACCACCAACCACGCGAAATATCAACCACGCAAACCACGAAAAAAAAATAACGTGTAGAGGTGCGGTGTTTATTCCTGTGGTCTGGATGGAAGCTGTGAACTTTGTCCATTTTGGGGGGGTGTTAGCGTGGTTATTGGCGGGTGATTAAGAGAGATGAGAGGGAGGGAGGAAGAGATGGGAGGGAGAGGGTAGAGAGGAGGAGGGAAAGGTGTGGGATGGAGAGAGAGGGGGAGGGAAAGGGAGCAGGATGGAGGTATGGATGGTGTGGAGCACGGATGGTAAGGTGTGGGGGAGGGAGAAGGAAAGGAAGGGAGAGGTGTGGGGTAGAAGAAGGAAGTAGGGAGAGGAATGGGATGGAAGGGATAAAGAAGGATAGGTGTGGGATGTAAGAGCCAGGGGGGGGGGGGGAGAGAGAGGTGTAGGGAGGGATGGAAGTACAGAGAGAGGAGTGGTGGGAGAGGGAAGGATAGAAAGAGGGATGATAGAGAGGAAACAAGGGTATGAGGATGATGTGGGAAGGAGAAAGAAGTGGGATGGAAGAGAAGAAGGAAAAAGAGGGATGTGTGTTTGTACCTACTCACGATGACCCAACGAGCAGCAAGAGTACCAGGAGAGGGTGGGGAAAGGGGGAGGGGGAAGGGGGGAGGGAGGGAAAAGGAGGAGGGGGAAGAGGGCGCGGGGAGGAGGAGAAGGTCGTGGTAAGGCAGGGTCCCTCACTGACCATCGTCGCTGGTCACAATCAGATTACTTCACTCAGAGCCTCATTGTCTGCTCGACCCCCACCTGATGGCACCGCCGGGACGCCCACGCCCTCAACCCCTACTCTCCCCCCTCCCCCCTCCCCTGTGGTGGGTGTGGGTAGGGGGGCGTGGCGGGGGCGTGACAGGGTGGTTAGGGGGGGGCGTGGCAGTATGGAGAAGGATGGAGGGAGGGAGGGAGGGAGAGAGGGAGGGGGCATGTCGGGCAGGGAGGGAGGAAAGGAGACGAGGGTAGTCCAGGGAGTCAGATGCTTTTGTGAAAGTACTGTTGTAAATGGTTGGAAAAGATGGTGAAGAGAAGAGACGGGAGGGAAGGGAGGGTGATAGGAAGGAAAGGAAGGGAATAAAAGAGGAAATACCATGGAGGGAGGGGAAGGTATCTATATATATATCTGGTTAATGTTACGAGAATGTTTAACTTATCGCTTAGACTTACCTTTTATTTTTATCATTTATCTTAAGGGAATTTTTTTCTGTACTCGTATATTATATTGTGTTGAGGGCGAGGTTACCGCTACTCCCTCCGCCCACGACTGACTGTAAAATGTTGTTACGTCTTGTGTGTCAATATTTGGACATTTTGAGATCTTGTGTTAATCAACTTTTGTTTGATGGTTTAACAACATTTTGTTTGATAGTTTTAACAACGTTCATATCACCGCTTGAGAACATTGTTTTTTATGATGATCTAAACAATACTCATAGAACGGGTTTATGAACGTTTGTTTTGGAGGTCTAACTACGTTTAATTGATGGTTCTAATGGTGTTTATTTGGCAGCTAGAAACCACGATTGCCTTGACCCTCTGTAGTAATGATGGCCGTCTTCTTAGCAACTCCTGGGTGTTAGCTAGGATCTTACTGCTAGGAGAAGGGGAAGAAGGTTGTGAGGGAGGGAAGAGTAGAGAGAGACGAGATGAGAAAGACGGGAGTGAGTGAAGAACGGGAAGAAGGGGAGAGTGTTGGTATAGGGGGAGATTAGTGGGTGGAAGGGAGGGGTGACAAGGGGGTAGGGTAAAGTTGGTTCAGGGGGAGAGTAGTTAGTGGTGGGGAGGGGAGGGTTGGGGAAGGGGTGGAAGGAAAGTTGGGGAAGAGAAGAGTAGGGGATGGAAGAGAAAGGGGGGAGAAGAGCAGAGGGAGAGAGAGAGGAGCAGGGGGGAGGGAAAGGTGCAGGGGGGAGGAGCTAGGGGGGGAGAGGAGCTGAGGGGTGAGGCAGAGGAGAAAGTTAAGGGTCAGCTGTAGGAAGTGTCGGCAAGAATCGAGTGTATGGCCCGCCTGGGAGGCATACACCCACGGCAAACACATAACACCCAGCACGATAGATACAGGGGGTGTAAACAAGATACAGGGTGTAGGAAGAGAGATAGAGGGTGTGGGAGAGAGATACAGGGGGTGTAAACAAGATACAGGGTGTGGGAGAGAGATACAGGGGGTGTAAACAAGATACGGGGTATAGGGAGAGAGGTACAGGGGGTGTATTTGTATTATAATTGCAAGTGTAAATTGTGTGTGTGTAATGTTATTGTAAGTGTAAATAGTTTGTAGTATTAGTGGAAATATAAATTGTGTATAGATGGATTTACGTATAGCCGTAAAACACAGATACTCCAAATTGTAAAAGAGCCAACAATTTTACACAAATTATTTACAGTTTCCTCCGCGAATGTAAATTGTTTAGGGTGTAAATGACCCATTCACATCAGCCTCTGAACTAATGTAAATAAATTTGAAATGTAAATGGAAATATATTTATAAAAAAACGCGTCATTTAAATGTTTAGTTTGTAAAAAATGTAAATGACAATGAATGTAAATTGCTGATCAACAGAATATTTACTGTCGTATTAAAATCGGAAATTGAATTTTATAATGAGATAAAATTGCCAATATATATTATGTTTATTGCGGCTATATTCTCTCTCTCTCTCTCTCTCTCTCTCTCTCTCTCTCTCTCTCTCTCTCTCTCTCTCTCTTCTCAGTTATTAGTTGGAAAGAAATAATAATAATAACAATAAAAATAATAACAATAATAATAATAATAATAATAATAATAATAATAATAATAATAATAATAATAATAATAATAAAAATTGGATACTAAGAAAAATAGGAATTAATTATTAACAGAAGCTGGAGGGATAATCAGAATATAATTAATAGTTAATAGGAAAAAGTGGGCAATTATTGAGATGATAATTGACAGAAAAAAGTAATTAATAATTCAAATTAATCTTCTATCTTCTTCCTCTCTTCCTTTCTTCCTCTCCTTCTTCTCCCCCTCCCTTCCTCCTCTTCTTCCCCTTCTTTTTCCCTTCCCTCCCATTCTATTCTCTTATTTCCTTTCTTCCTTTCACTTCTTTCCCTTCTCTCTTCTCCTTCTTCCCTCCCCTTCTTCTTCTTTCTCTCCTTTCCTCCTTCCTCCCCCTACTCTTTCTCTCCTCCTTTCTCTTTCCCATCTCTACTCCATCCTCTTCCTCCCCCTCTATTTCTTTCCTACCTCCCTTCCATCCCCCCCTCTTCTCCTTCCTGCCCTCCCCCCTCTCTTCCTCCCCTGCTTCCTTTCCTTCCCCTTCTCCCTCTATTTTTCTTCTCTCCCTCCCCTTCTTCCTCTTCCTCCCCTCCCTCTTCCTCTCCTTCCTCTCCATCCCCCTCTCCCTCTTCCTCCCCTTTCTCTGTCTCCAATTTTTATTATCGAAACCTAAAAAAAACAATAAACAAAAAAACATTGATTTTTTGTTTTATTGTTGTTGTTTTTACTCGAGTGTAAGCGAGAAAAGTTCACCTCTACTACCACCATCACTACCACCATCACTACCACCATCTACCACCATCACTATCACCATCTATCACCATCATTACCACCATCACTACCACCATCTACCACCATCATCTAACGTCATTAATGCTACCACCTCTGACCCTCCTCCCCCGTCATCCACCATCACTATCACCACTTTATCACTATCACCATCACCCATCCACTACCACCATCACCATCCACTACCACCATCACCATCCACTACCACCATCGCAGCAACATTCCCTCATTCATTTGCCATCATCACTCCATACTCACCACCATAACAGTTTATCTCTCTCTCTCTCTCTCTCTCTCTCTCTCTCTCTCTCTCTCTCTCTCTCTCTCTCTCGCTCTCTCTCTCTCTCACACACACACACACACACACACACACACACACACACACACCCCACTACCAGCTCCACAACTCAACTTTTTCTGTAGATTTTTGGCCGTGTACGTTTTCCTGTGCACTCAACGGAGCGTTCCACCTAACTTCCTCCACATGAATATACATCATGAGCCAGAGAGCGAGATTCTCCCTTTGTTCATCTATATATGTATGTACAGTATGTATGTATGTATGTATGTATGTATGTATAATAGTAACTCAATAAACGTCCAAAATAAACGAAAAAAAAAATAAACATGAAAATTTTTTATCAAGGGTCCCTGGTCCCTCCCCTTCACCCCACCTAACCTAACCAAACCTAACCTAACCTCAGAGATCGACCACATCTATACAGGTATTAAGTCTCTCTTATACCATGACCCACACGACACGCCTCTTGATAATCTATGATAATTACGTTAAGCTATGATAATTGCCCTCAGTAATCCTCATTGTTATAGGTTAATTAGGGCTCACCGACTTGAATTATTCCAAGGTGAATTATTGTCAGCATCTCACCTGAGGGAAACACGGAAGGTGGAGTGGTAAGTGTGTTTGTGATGGTGGTGGTAAGTGTGGTTGTGGTGGAAGTGTGTTTGTGGTTTGGTAAGTGTGTTTGTGGTGGAAGTGTGTTTGTGGTGGTGGTAAGTGTGTTTGTGGTGGTGTTTTTGTGGTGTGATTGTGATGGTGTAGTGTAATGGGCCCCTTGTCTCATCAACAAAACATATTATATAAATGGGTTAATAACGATGTTGTGGTAGTTTGTGGTGTCGTAAGGTACTGGTAGAACTGCGATAGTTTATTATGTGGAGCAATGGTGGTAGGTAATGGCATAAAGGTAGTACTCCTGTGTTGGTAGTAGATTGTGGTAGGATAGTGGTAGATAACAGTGAAGAGGAATTGTAATAGCTTATAGTGTGGGGCAATGGTGGTAGCTGAGGGCATGATGGTGGTAGTAAATTGTGGTAGGACAGCAGTCTGGTAGAATAGTGGTAATTTACGATATAATGATGATATTGTTGTGGTTCTAGTTTACAATGAGATAGTGGTAGTTTTATCTGTGTGGTATGGTACTGGTAGTATAATGGTACAAAAAATTGTGGTAGTGAGGTGCTAAATATTGTGGTAGTATGATGCTCTAAATTGTGGTAGTGTGGTGGCAAAGAGTGTGGTAGTGTGGTGGCAAAAATTGTGGTAAATGTGGTGCTAAATTGTGGTAGTATTGTATTGTTGTCCATGAAGTATAAAAATAGATTGATGTAGAAATCCCCAAAATTCAATGACGAAATATTATAGAAAATATTTATGTCTTTTTACCAAGGCTTTTACAATGGTCTCCTTAGAGGCTGAAAAACTCGTATTGTAAATGGAAGAGGAAGATTATATTTACATGGATAATACGTGTATGTGTGTGTGTGTGTGTGTATGTGTAGGTCCGCACTTGAACACCCACACACACACACAACAAACGTATACAGTATATACTCTCTCTCTCTCTCTCTCTCTCTCTCTCTCTCTCTCTCTCTCTCGTAGAAAGAACCACCACCACCACCACCACCACCAGTAGTACCAAGTCTTATTCCGCGTCACCATCTCCTTCGGCGTCAAGATCACCTAAACCCAGTGCCCTCCCGCTGTCTCACGTTGGCTATATTTTTACCTTATCCACTTAGACCGTTGTCCTCTGAGGGTCGCAAGGAGGTACACGACCTTCTGCTGCTATTCTTCCTGCAAGTTGTTCCGCCTCCTCCTCTTCCTCCTTCTCTTCCTCCTTTTCCTCGTTCTCCCTCTCCTCCTCCTCCTCTTACTACTGCTACTCTCTTCTACTTCTTCTTTTATTTTCTTATTTTTCTTTCATCTCCTCTATTTTTTTTTTTTTACTTATTCATTCCATCTTCTGTTTTCCCCTTCTTCTCCTCCCCCTCGTCTTCCTCCTCTTCCTCTTCTCCTTTCTCCTCCTCCTCCCCCGGTCTTGACAAAAATGCGTATGCAACAGGTAGCTATAGAGAGGTTAATTGTATTTATTTATTTATGGTGGTTAAAACAAGCGAGAGGGAGGTACTTTTGGTACTATGCGTAGGAGTGAGTGTTGATACGGTTGCTGCTCAGGATATTTCTACAACGATCTATTTAGTGATTAAATTTGCCTGTTCTAGATTTTGATAATAATAATAATAATAATAATAATAATAATAATAATAATAATAATAATAATAATAATAATAATAATAATAATAATAATAATAATAATAATAATAACAACACAGCACCTACGAAATACATATTCAGAGATACATATTAATGATCCAAGGAGATAATTATTATGTAAATGGCGCAGTCAAGAAGTCTCTCTGACGTCATCTGTATTCTGAACACACACACACACACACACACACACTACACACACACACACACACACCTACCCTACCCTACCCTACCCTACCCTACCCTACATTTTCCTCATTGACTATAAAAGACAAAAACTATTGAGTATTTGGAATCATTGGAAACCATTCAGTGTAGTTCAGTGGTCGATTAATTCCCGTAACTGCTCTTCAGGTATTGGGTGTGTTGACGGTGATGAACATACGTCTTTGTGGATGGATATTGAGGTGTCGTGATCTATAGAGAGAGGTGGGCAATTAATACAGGTGGAACAGGTAAATGGCGTTACCTAGTGGATTACTGGATTAACGCCATCGACTCTATGTAAAATTTCAACTTTGGATGCAAATATCTAGGTAATGTAGGATGAGTCTGTTTTTATATGTTGTCTGTTGTTCTGTGACGTTAAGTTTTGTCTGTTAGGTGATGTTAGGTTTTTGTCTGTTAGGTGGTGTTAGGTTTTCGTCTGTTAGGTGATGTTAGGTTTTTGTCTGTTAGGTGATGTTAGGTTTTTCTCTGTCGTGTGATGTTAGGTTTGGTCTGTTAGGTGATGTTAGGTTTTTGTCTGTTAGGTGATGTTAGGTTTTTGTCTGTTAGGTGATGTTAGGTTTTTGTCTGTTGTGTGATGTTAGGTTTGGTCTGTTGAGACGTGACGCCAAGCTTGTCTATATTAAATGACGTCAGACTCTTCCGTGACTGACATAATGACCCGTCGACTTGTAAACATCCTCAAGTAAAAGTGTTTTAAGTAAGCAGTTCCTCGTCTCTTCCTTCCTCTTATCTCACGTACAGCAATTAAAAAAAATAATAATTACTAAACACTGAAGAAATGATGACAGTAGAACAAGTCTTATATACAATATCCTCAACATGACCGTCAAATAGAGTAAGAAATTCGTTTTCGGTTCGTCATTGTTGCCAAAACATACGATAATACAGTGCAGTTCCCCCTTATGTGTGTGATCTCGTTTTCTGTTCATTCTTCCTTCTCCTCAGAATCGAGAGTTTAATTGAATACTTCTCTAGTGTGAAGTTTGTGCTATTGAAGATGATTATAACGTTGGTAATAATAATAATAATAATAATAATAATAATAATAATAATAATAAAAATAATAATAATAATAATAATGATAATAATAATAATAATAAATCTAAACCTTCCCAATAAGTGTATCTCCTTTCATCATATTTATCATTTTCTCCTCCACTTCCTCTTTTATTTATTTCTGCTCTGCATCTCTGGGTTTCCATCTATACTCTTCCTGTTCTTCTTCTTTCCTCTCTTTTCCTCCTCTTCCTCCTCATTTCCCCCCTCCTCCTCCTCCTCCTCTTCCTGCTTATATTTCGCTTCTCTTCTTCTCCTCCTCCTCTTCTCTTCTTCACCCTTCTCTTATACACCACGTTTCCTCACTGCACCCTGTTTTACACACCACCTCCTCCTCCCCCCCCCCCCTGCTAACCTCCCCCCACCCTTCAACCCTCAACCCCGTCTCCTTTCCACTCCTCCCATAACCCCACAACACCCTCCTCCCCAACCATTAACCCCCTCCCTCCCTCCCTCCCTCCCTTCTTCCACCCCACCCCTCCCCTCCTTGCTCCACACCTACCCACCACTCTTCCCTCCAAATCACCTCCCCTCACCACTTCAACCCCCCCTCTTTACCTCCTCCCTCCCATCACCCCTCAACCCCCTCATCCCTTCACAACCCCCCCCCCTCCTCCCTCCCCCTCACCACGACCTCAGGCAGATTACCTCAACACAGGACAACCACACAACCAATTTCATCACTATTTCTCGGCAGCTGAACACTCCTACAAAATTAACTTTACATACGACGAATGCTGTTTTTTTTTTCCTCACTCAACCTGCGATGGCTCCCAGGATATTGTGTGCAGGGGGGGATGGGGTCTCAAAGGTTCGCAAGTTTACGTTTTTATTTATTTTTCACTTTAACCAAAATTGGAAAAAATATTTAACTGAGCAAAATATTCTTAAAACATATAAAGTTAAGATTTTTTTATTAACTAAAAATAGGAATGTTTCTAACTGGTTTATTTTAATTTAGGGGTTTTTATTTTTATTTTAGCTAAAAATGGGATAAAATATTAAATGGTTTAACTAACAGGATGAATATTCTTAAAAATTCGTGTGTTAATGTTTTTCACTTTAACTTGGGATGGAAAATGTATCTTAACTGATTCCCTTAATTTGGCAAAACTGGGATCTTAAAGGTTCATAGGATAGTTATTAGTTTATCTTTAATTGAGAACTTTAAACGCATACTATCTTACCGTATAACACCAAAAGAGATTCTTGAAGTTACTTACGTTTATAAACTCCCTTAACTCGACTTACTTGACTGAATCTAACCTGCGCACTTAACCTACAATACAAAGTCAAATTCTTAAAAAAAAATAACATACGATTCGATTTTTCCTTAAGATGTGAGAACTTAATTGTCTCACTATAAAATGCAGCGAAAGATAATGTAGACATGGTGGTAATAATGACAATGAGACTATACCTAAACTAGAGAGATAATTTTCTCTTATTTACGGTTAAGGGGATAAATTGTAACTTACGATAGTCTCTGAGAATGTGGAGGTTAGCACTTGTAGTTTGTTATGGAATGGTTTGTCATCTCTCTCTCTCTCTCTCTCTCTCTCTCTCTCTCTCTCTCTCTCTCTCTCTCTCTCTCTCTCTCTCACTAACTCTTGTCCACTGTGGAATATTTTCAGCCAACACAGTTTTCTCGAAATTAAGTTTTAGGCTAATGAAGAGCTAGATTAATGCCTAATTGTTTAAGTGGTGAGAGTGAAGGGAGAGTAGAGGGGGAGAGAGGAGGAGGAGTGCGTTGAGAGGGTGAAGGAAGGGAAGGAAGTGGAGAGAGAGTGGTGAATGGAGAAGAGGAGGAGGAGGAGGAAGAAGGGAGAAGAGTAGATTATGGAGAGGCTGGTGGATAGGCGAAAGTAGAGGGAGAGGAGGAGGAGGGTAAAAGAATGAGAGAAGAAGGGAGAGAAGGACGAAGGGAGAGGAATGCGGTGTTAAGAAAGTGGAAGAAGGATTGAAAGTGGAGGAAGAGGTGGAAGACGTGGCAAAAAGGATAAAGGCTAGGAAGAGGAGGTGGTATAAAGGAGAGGGGGAGAAGCAAGAGATAGGGAAGGATGGGAAGAGGAGAAGGAAGAAGGTCCTAGAGGTGTACAGCAGAAAATCGTGAAATGTAGAAAATAACAATACGTAAATAATTTCGTGAGTCTAGAATTTCGTGCAACTCGACCGTACACAGCAAATTTGGTCTCGTGTTACATATCTGCCACTTAAATTATTGCGCCATGTACCTGAGGTGAATTAATTGTTGCAGCTGGCGGAGAGGTCGATGAACCACGGCACTATGATTGTCTTAACATGAACCACGGCACTATGATTGTCTTAACATGAACCACGGCACTACGAAGGTATTTACTGTGAACCACGGAACTACATCACTGAAAAGATAATACAAGCTAGCTAACGTGGCTCCATCTTACCTCACCTTACCTTGTTTGTTGACGTTCGTGAGACAAAAATCCTTCTGAATCCGGATTTTTTAAAGACATTAATTGTTTTTTTTTAATAGGTAATGACAGAGTTAGTTATGATAGAGTCTCTTATTTAGTTTTGAGCCAACTTAAGTGAATTAATGAAATAAAACACTTAAATAAATAATACATTATGAAGTGAATCTTTAATTATAGCAACTTAAGTAAATCTTTAAATCCACCTTATTAAATATCGTAAGTTAATTTCTCTAATTACCCTTACTTACACAGTTAAGGGAAGGTAATAGGGTAAAATTAACGTAATAATCTCTATGAATCTTGGTATTATTGTGATAAGGTAACGCCCGTTTTCTGTATAAGTGCTTGGCTTAGGAGAGAGGCATCCCAGGGGAGACTCAGGCAGAAGAGAGTATGGCGCGCTAAACGCAGTAATGTGTGTGTGTGTAAAAGTATCTACCGGGGTTTTTTCTGAGGCTTTTAATAAGAGAGAATGTGAGCTTGTGGTAGTAGTGGTGGTGGTGGTGGTGGTTATTGTGGTAATGGTGGTAGTGGTTATGATTGTGTTAGTGGTTGTGGTGGTTATTGTGGTAATGGTGGTAGTGGTTATGATTGTGGTTGTGGTTGTGACTGTGGTAGTGTTTACGACTGCGGTGATGAGTGTTGTTGTTGTGGTGATGGTTGTAGTGTTGTGTATAGTTATGGTTCGTCATCAACACACAGGTGGTTCAGTCATCAACACACAGGTGGTTCAGTCATCAACACACAGGTGGTTCAGTCATCAACACACAGGTGGTTCAGGGAGACACGGCACCTCGACTCAGCCAGGCGTACACGATTGATCTGTCAGTCTCAATGTAACTTATTACACCCGCTGTGTTGTGGTGCTGAGAGGAGTAAACGTGTATATATACTGTATATGCAGGTATACCCCGATAACCTACTCTCGTCTAACTTAACCTGACCTGACCTGACCTGATGTACTCTAACGTGGTGACATCATCATCAACTATTGTGATATCATCATCAACTTCTGTGACGTCATCACCAACGGGAAGATGGAAGGAATGAAAAGAGGAGGAGGAAGAAAAGGAGAGGGAGGAGGAGGAGGGAGGGGAAAAATGAAGCGAAGAAGGAAAGGAGAAATAAGTAGGGGGAAGGAAATGGAGAAGAGGAAGAGGAAGGCCCGGAAGAGGAAGAGGAAGAGGAGGCGAGTTTGATAGAGAACGGTCGGGGAGTCACCCAGGCTAGTGGTTTTATATTATCCAACACTGACACCAGATAAATGGCATAGTCTCCCCTCCTGGCCTTTGTAGTGCTATCTTGAGTAGTGCCAACAGCTGGGCCGCAGCTTCTACCTTTCCACGGTGCCACCCCTACCACCACCAACACTACCACCCCTTATCACCACCACCTATAACCATCCTTACCTCTACCACCACCATCCTGACCACTACCACCTGTCCCTACCACCAGTCATATTACTTGTCGAAGCACACCTAATACAGTGCCACTACTTGTACAGGACCTCATCTGTTTTCCCCACCAACACACCTGTCACTGTACCAACGTGTGCCTCTCTCCCACACGCCTCACAACCAGCGTTCATGTCACGCCATAAAATTAATTCTTATAATTTTGTGGGGTCAAATATCCGACACCCGATTTGTGTTGTGTTAGACCAAGGTTGTTCGTCTTCTCTCTCTGTACGTGATCCGAGGTAAAGCCACTATCAGACTTACCATAAACTCTACGGTGTCATCCAGCCGTGTTTCACTTATTGCTTCTATAACCTGTATGAATGTGATAAAATGGTGGTATGTTGACAGCTAGAAATTTATATAGTAATTGTGTTAAAAAATATATATATATATATATCTATTTGCTTTTTATAAACACTCGGTATATAGTGTAGTAGGGTAGGTGGTCTGGTCAGGTTGGGTCAGGTCAGGTGGACGTCGGTGACCTATTAACCAAGAACGTCGGTCAACGAAAACCATTGATCAAACACCACCGTGAAAAATGGATCTCGACAACAATGGAAACTTTCATTCTTTTTCATTATTTTTCTGTGTGTGTGTGTGTGTGTGTGTGTGTGTGTGTGTGTGTGTGTTTCCCTCCTGGCGTTGATCAATCAGGTTAATGGTTGTCACTCGCTGTTGTGTGTCCGAAAGTGACCAAACCAGAGGGTAAGATGGGTGCCAGTGGCTATGGGTGCCAGTGGCTATGGGTGCCAGTGGGTATGGGTGCCAGTCAATCTTACTGGCTCTTACTCGGCAATATTTTGTGATTAATGTTATGATAATATCCGAACATTAATGGCAATTAGGTTGATATATCATTAACTAATAAAGGAATTTTCTTCTTTATTGACTAGTTATTAATGTTCTGATAACGTAACTTTATCCATTACGAAATATAGTATAACTTACGATCCTTTGAAACTATTGGCTAGTGGTCGTGACGGCATTCATGACGTCATAAACAAGATTTGATCTGATTGGTTGCTGGATATCATGTATCTCATTCTTACATAATGGAACTAGATTGCGAAATTATATTAAATTATCAATGTTTACCTAATTATCATACGTGCTATAATGTTTAAACTTAGTATAATATAAACTTTAACTTGATTTGAGTGAAAGTTTGCCTTAGTGACCGTATTCACCTGAACATGTCAATTAAGCCGAAACCAGCGTCTGAGGCAAGGATCGGAAGGAAGATTGTGACTTGAACCAATGACGTAATTACTATAAGACGTCATTTATCCGAATCACTTGTTCTATCACATCACATTCTTGACATAATTATTTATTTCGTTTTCTTTTATATGAATCTTGAACACCCAAACGAAGCCTTGAATTCGTGGCGTATGTGGATGAAGCCAAAGTCGAAGGCGAGGTTTGGGAGGAAGGCAGCGAGGGAGCAATGATATAATTGTTGTATGGCGTCTCTTCATTAGTTACTTGACCCATCAATATTTGGCCTTCTACCACCCCTCCTTGGCACCCCCCGGCACCCCACGTCACCCACCGCTCAGGGCCAGCTCAGGTCAGGGCTTCTACGTGAGGTGATGGAGGAAGTGTGAGTTGATGTATATTATTATTATTATTATTATTATTATTCCCAATAGACTCTCCTCTCCCACCACCTCTCTCTCTCTCTCACCCCCTACCTCCCCCTCTCAGCCCCCCACCGCCACCCCCCACTTCCCCCCTTCCCCACAACAAGGTTCCATAACCACCATGACCACAACCCACCCTCCTCACGTTCTCAGTTCTTGCCTCCGTCAGATCGGTCAAACGAGGTCATCCGTCGAAACGCCCACCCCCTCCTTCCCACAGAACGCTGACCTTCGCCTGATGGTGCTACGTGACCCGCCAAACCAACCCAGGTCACGGCACAAGGCTGGCTGACCTCGCTTGTAGAGGGGGGGGGGGGGGGAGTGGTTGTCATGGGTGATGGGTGGAAGGTCTTAATGGTTGGGTGGATGTTTCTCTCTCTCTCTCTCTCTCTCTCTCTCTCTCTCTCTCTCTCTCTCTCTCTCTCTCTCAGCCGGTGCAGTAGAGAGGAAAATTCAGGAGATATTATTCATACTGCTGCTGCCAACCAGTGTTTTTATCTGCCACTTATTTTATACACAGTCCGTTTGATTTTTTCAGCTGATGGGAAGGGATGGGAAGGGAGGGGGGAAGGGGTGTGGGTGGGGAGGGGAGGATAGTGGGAAAGGGAAGGGAGGGGTGGAGAGGGTCGGAGGATGGTTGATGGTGGTGGTGAAAAGGTGATGGGAGGGAGAGGCAAAGAGGGTTAGGGAAAGGGGTGTAAGGGGTAAGAGGAAGGGAGGGAATAAGGGTGACAATGGAGAGAGGGGGGATAAAGGGGAATTAAGTTACATAGAGGGGGAAGGATAAGGAGGGAGAGAGGGAAGGGAAAGAGAAGGTAGACCATTAGTGGGGGAAACTTGTGTGTTTTTCCCTCCTCTCTCTTCATCTCTCTTCACTCCCTCCTAACACATTTTTATTTCTCATTTCTATTTCCACCTTTTTTGTTCAATTTTTGTTA
>CAUDMG010002775.1:710000-727500 GCA_958450375.1 Homarus gammarus | reverse complement strand
GGTTTTTGGTTTCTAAGGGGTTTTGGTTTCTAAGGGGTTTGGTTTGGTGTGTGAAGGAGGAGGGAGAGTAAGGGGAAAGTTGAGGGGAAGGGGCATTAAGTGGGAGTGAGTGGAGGTAAGGGGTGATGGATGGGAAGAAATAGATAGATGAGAAGGGAAAGGGTTGACGGAGGGAAGAAAGGGGGAGAATGGTTAAAGTAGGGAAGGTGTAATGAAGGAAGGGGAAAGGGAGAAGGAAGGGAGGTTTGAAGGAAGTGAGGGAGGGGAAAGAAAAGGGGGGATTATATGTGGTAGGAGGAAAAGGGAAGGGAAGAGAGAAAGGGAAGGGGAAGGGGGTGTTTCTTAATACACTTCCCCTCTACTGTATTGTATTGCTCCATAGTGTTGACAATTCCCCTTATTATTCTCTCTCTCTCTCTCTCTCTCTCTCTCTCTCTCTCTCTCTCTCTCTCTCTCTCTCTCTCTCTCTCTCTCTCTCTCTCTCAGTGCCGTGTGGGCTATAACACAATAGGATTCTTTTTAACCTATACACTGTACTTATTGTTACAGTATTACCTTGGAATCTAAGAATCGGAAGAGTATATACGGTGTATTTCTTTAAGCAATGGTACGTTGGAACCTTAACGAACCATTGGAACTGTAGAATCACCATGTAGTTGACCTAGACAATGTGTTACCTTGGAACCGACGAACCAGCCACCTCAAACAATTGGTACCTTGGAATCTTTAAATAACCCATCACCTCAAGCAATTGGTACCTTGGAACCATAAAGAACCACTAAAACCGAAGAACCAAAGGGGGCCAGGAGTCAGTGGGGAGGAGGGGGAAGGGGAGAGGAGGGGGGAGGGGGGAGGGGAGAGAGGGGGGTAGATACAAGATGGCCGACCCTCAAGCCTATAGGGAAATTCGGTGCAGTTTTTACGGCGGAGCATTAACGTTTTACTGACGCTGTGGGGGGGGGGGGAAGGGGGAGGGGAGAGGGGGGAGGGAGGGGAGAGAAAAGGGGGGAGGGAGGAGGACAGGGGGTTAGGGTAAGAGAAAGGAGGTGGTAGAAGTGAAGAGGAGGAGAGGAAGAGGGATGTTTAAGGGAGTAGAAAGAAAGAGAGAGAGAGAGAAAAGGAATATGAAAGAAGAGAAGGAGATAAGAAATTGAATAAAGAGAAAAAAGATAAGAAAAGAAGAAAGAAAAAAGATACCATAGGATGTAAATAAAGAAACATTATCCTCCTCCTCCTCCCTCCTCCTCCTCCTCCTCCCTACCTCCTCTCCTCCTCCTCCTCCTCCTCTCCTCCTCCTCCCCCTCCTCCCCCTCCTCCCCTCCTCCCCTCCTCCTCCTCCTCCTCCTCTCCTCCTCCTCCTCCTCCTCCTCCTCCTCCCCCTCCTCCCCTCCTCCTCCTCCCTCCTCCTCCTCCTCCTCCTCCTCCCCCCTCCTCCCCCTCCTCCTCCTCCTCCTCCTCATGAAACACTCTCAAGACTAGTTGGAGACAGTGAGGCGCCACAAACTTGGTCTCACAGGAAGTCAAAGGAGGTCATTAAGGGGTCAGGGGGTCCTAGGAGGTCAAAAGAGGTCACAAGATTTCACTGGAGGTGACAAGAGGTCTCAGGAGGTCACAAGAGGATACAGGAGGTCATCGGACGATAACAGGGGGTCATCAGAAACCACAGGAGGTCATAAGAGGGTAACAGGGGGTCATCTGAGGTTACAGGAGGTCATCAATGTATAACAGGAGGCCGCAAGAGGTCTTAGGAGGTCACCGGGAGTCACAGGAGGTCATCCAGGGGATAACAACAGGTAATCAGAGGTCTCAGAAGGTCATAAGAAGTCTCAAGAGATCACAAGAGGCCATGGGAGGTCATCAGAGGCCACAGGAAGTCATCAGCACATAAACACTAGGTGGTCTTTTTGCTTCGTTAATGGTGTAATGAAGCCTCGGAGTTATAGAGTTAAACCCGCGGCCATTAAAGTCGGCGTGCTGTTTTTGTGTTACTCAGTTCTTTGTCATCGTCTTCGTCTTCTTCCTCGTCCTCTTCGCTGTCTTCGTCAGTGTCGTTGTCTTCATCTATGTCGTCTTCCTCGTCCTATTCGTCTTCCTTTTCGTCGTTGTCTTCGTCTTCGTCTTCTTCCTCGTCCTCTTTGCTGTCTTCATCTTCGTCGTTGTCTTCATCTATGTCGTCTTCTTCGTCCTCTTTGCCTTCCTTTTCGTTGTTGTCTTTATCTTCGTCGTCTTCCTCGTCCTCTTCGTCTTCCACTTCGTCGTTGTCTTTGTCGTCGTCATTTTCCTCGTCTTGTTGAGTTTCTATAAGTATCTTTACGACTTACTATGATAACTTTTGACTACCATCACCGCCACTACTGCTCCTATCACCACTACCGCCAAATACAACAACAACAAGAAGTCACCATCACCACCATCACAACAAGTCATCTTCACCATCACCACCAGACACCATCATAACAAGTCACCATCACCACCAGACACCCATCATAACAAGTCGCCATCACCACCAGACACCCATCATAACAAGTCACCATCACCACCAGACACCCATCATAACAAGTCGCCATCACCACCATCACAACAAGTCACCATCACCATCACAACAAGTCACCATCATCACCTGTACAGTATTATATCCTCTCAACCTTCTTTAATGAGGCAGCAAATTTTTCAAGGTGTCGCTGTAGTAAAGTTAAGCAGCTGACTTTTTCTATATATAAATCTATTTTTCCACGACTATATTTTATTTTACTTTTTTTTTACTTTTTTTTTTTTTTTTTTTTTTACACTCTCGGCGTCAAAAACTCGTCTCGAAGCTTTCATGTTGCATCAGCCGTCGGATAATTGGATGTGAAGGGGGGGTGGTGATGGTGGTGGTGGTGGTGGTGGTGAGTGATGGTGGTGGTTTAGTGAAGGATGGTGGTAGTGAAGTGATGGTGATGGTAGAAGGAATAATGGGAATGGTTGAGGGTGGATGGTGGAGGTGAGGTGAAGTGAGGAGAGGGGGGAGGAACATGTAGGCTCCACTGAACAGTTCCATCAATTCACACGTTTCCCCATGAAGCATCCAGTTGTCTGTACCATGTCCTATTATCTCCCGTATGTCCTAATATAAGTCTCCCTATGTCCTAACACCTGTATCTTGCCCCCTAACACTCTATATGCCCTAACACCTCTACCTTATGTCCCTGCACAGATCGCGTGGATGAAGTCGGACACACAGACTCTCCTCAGCATCTCCAACACGATGATCTCCCGCAACTACCGCATCAGGGTGAGCCACAGCGACAACAGCACCTGGTTCCTGCACCTGGACACCGTGATCCTGGCTGACCGTGGCTACTACCTCTGTCAGATCAACACTGTCCCCCCTATCTCCAGACAGGGTTATCTGGAGGTCGTAGGTGAGTGTTATCATAAAGTGGAGAGGGTTGGGGGGGATAGGGGAGGTGGGGGAGGTGAGAGGGGAGGGGGATGTGGAAGGTATGGGGAGAAGAGGGTGGAGGAATGAGAAGAAGTGTGTGGAGGACTGGGGGATTGGGAAGAGAGGGTGGAGGAATGGGGAGATGGGGAGGAGAGGATAGTAAAATGGGGGAGGTTTTTTGGGGGAAGAACGTACTAAGTCAGCCTCTAGCAATTGAGAGACGCATGGATCTGTCCCAACATTGAGAGAGAGAGAGAGAGAGAGAGAGAGAGAGAGAGAGAGAGAGAGAGAGAGAGAGATGCATGAGAAACACAACACACATAAGGAACACATGGGGAAAAACCATGGATCTGCCCCCCTCTCCCCCCCACCACCCTCCCCCCTACCGCCTAGCTCCCCCGGTGTTAAAATTACCATAAACACGAAGAAATAAACCGGGGCAGTAAACCTCACCCCCCCCCCCTTCATGATCTGCCCCGCCCCTCACCCCGTCTCGCCCCTCACTCTGCCCCACCCCTCACCCTGCCCCACCCCTCACCCGACCTCACCCCGCCCCACCGTCTCTCACCCCATTTCCCCCCGCCCCCCTCCTCCCCCAAGGGACCCCGACCAATGCGTCTCCTAAATTGAAGTTCTGAACAGCGGGTGTTATGCTTGTGTTACTCCCCCTCTCCTCCCCCTACCCCCTCCCCCCCCCCCCCCCTCCCCTCCCCCTCCCCCTCCCCCTCCCCTCCTTCCCTCCCTCATGCCCGTATTCCTCAAGGGGGGGGGGGGGCGTATCAACACACTCAAACCTCATCGATGTTAAATATTAACTCATCAACAAACTCACAACCTTAACTTAGTCCATATAGTTAAATTTTCAACACACTTACAACCTCGAGATAACTACCCTATTCTTTAGTTATGAACATACTAACAACCCAATGATAAAATAGGTTAAATTTATCAACACACACACACACACACACACACACACACACACACACTCACACACACACTCACACACACTCACACACACACACACACAACATAACCTTTCTATTGTTAAATTTCGTAAAAGTGATTCTTGTCTTGTTTTCCGGGTCCTCGGCAATCCTGAGTAAGCGTATTTTTTTTGTGGTCCACCAAGAGATAGATGTGAGGAACTTTATTGCCTCGCCCCGCCTGCTGTGGTGTCACCCGTCCCACCACCATCACCTCCCGGGTCGTCTCCAGCGTGTTGTGTGTGGCAGGAGATGGGATGGTAGGGGGTGGGGGTGAAAATGTAACGGGGGGGGTTGAGATTTGACGGGGTTGGAATATAATGGGGTGTTGGATTATGATGGGGGTTGGGATGTGACAGGAGGTTGTATGTAATGGAGTTTAGGGTGTCTTATGGTGGGAAGTATAATGGTGTGGAAAAGGGATTAAGATTTTATGAGGTGGAAAGATTATGGGGATAGGAATGTGATGGGGGTCCAAATTTTACAGGAGTTGGTATATTATGAGTGTCTGGATTTTATAGAAGGTTGGAATGCTATGGGGGCTTGAATTTTATGCGTGTAGATATTTTACAGGGGTTGGAACGTTATGGGGGTTAAAATGTTACTCGGGGGTTAAAATATGATGGGGTCAAAATATCATGGGGTTCAAAATATCACGGGGGTCAAAATATCACGGGGGTCAAAATGTCACGGGGGTCAAAATATCACGGGGGTAAAAATATTACGGGGGTCAAAATATCACGGGGGTCAAAATATCACGGGGGTCAAAATATCACGGGGGTCAAAATATCACAACGTTAAACATATCACAAGGTCAAAATATAACGAGGGTTGAAGTAATGCGGCTCTCAGTGTCCTGGAGATGTTGCATGTGTGATCTTGTATGTATGTATGTATGTGTATTTGTGTATGTTCTTACTACTGCATAATGTATATCACTCTGCCATCCACTTGCCCTCCCTCCCTCCGTCCTTCCCTCCTTCCCTCCCACTCTCCCTCCTTCCCTCCCTCTGTCCCTCCATCACTTACATCCTCCTCCCTCCCTCGCACGTGTATGCAAACTCATGGTATGAATAATAGAGACAAAAAGAGGGTTCTGGTGAGGGAGGGAGGGAGGGAGAGAGTACGGGGAGGGAGGAAGGGAGGGAGGGAGAGAGTACGGGGAAGGAGGAAGGGAGGGAGGGAGAGAGTACGGGGAGGGAGGGAGGGAGGGAGGGAGAGAGTACGGGGAGGGAGGGAGGGAGGGAGGGAGGGAGTACGGGGAAGGAGGAAGGGAGGGAGGGAGAGAGTACGGGGAGGGAGGGAGGGAGGGAGGGAGAGAGTACGGGGAGGGAGGAAGGGAGGGAGGGAGAGAGTACGGGAAGGGAGGAAGGGAGGGAGGGAGGGAGAAAGGGAGGGAGGGAGGGAGAGAGTACGGGTAGGAAGGGAGGGAGAGAGGGAGAGAGTACGGGGAGGGAGGGAGGGAGGGAGGGAGGGAGGCCTTCACTAAGCATTACCAGACGAAAGAGTACATGAATTATTACAAACTCTCGCCTTAAAGGGAGAACTTTCGTTACCTTTGCAAACTGATGTGTAGCTGTCCCTCTATATGCTGTACCGTACCGCCTTAGTTATGCTCTACCCACCTAGTATGCAGTACCATCGCCCCTTTCCTCCCTAACCTAACCTAACCTAACCTAACCTTCCCTAACCTAACCTAACCTAACCTTCCCTAACCTAACCTTCCCTAACCTAACCTAACCTAACTTAACCTAAACACAACCTTGGCAAGACTTAATCTAATCGAACTTAAATTGATGAAAACCTAAACGAATTTAACTGAGTTTACCTTGTGTCCAGTTAGTTGTCCGTCTCTCTATATTTTTAGACAGACAGACAGACAGACAGGCAGACAGGCAGGCAGACAGACAGACAGACAGACAGACAGACAGACAGACAGAGAGACATAATGTAAAAGGTATACAATTGTTTCTTTATGTACATAATATAAGATGAAAACCTTTTAACTACACCTCTACCAAATGACTGCTGCTAGTTGTGTGTGTGAGAGAGAGAGAGAGAGAGAGAGAGAGAGAGAGAGAGAGAGAGAGGAATCACACACACACACACACACACACGGTTTCGCTTGCAAAAGAAAAAGAATATTTTATTGCGCCAATTTCTCAGAGCGTGTGTGTGTGTGTGTGTGTGTGTGTGTGTGTGTGTGATAGCTGTTGTTTTTGTATGTTGTTTTCGTTGTTGATTGATTCTGTGTGTGTGTGTGTGTGTGTGTAATGTTGTTGGCTGTGTGTGTGTGAGTGTGTGTATGCATATTTTATTCTTAATTGTGTGTATGTATGCTAGTCCTAACCTAACCTAACCAAACCATCTCATCTGCCCCTCCCCCCTTCTATAGTGCCGCCTAATATCCTGGACGAGGAGACAAGTACAGACGTAGAAATACAAGAGGATGACCAGGCGGTGTTACGGTGTGGTGCTGAGGGTTACCCAGCCCCTGAGATCCGCTTCAAGAGAGAGGACGGCGTTGGGATCCGCTATGCCGCCAATGGTATCAGCGGTGCCGTAGGTAAGTGCCACATTAATTAATACCTGTTACTTTGTTTGTTGTTGTTGTTTGTTTTTGTTTGTTGGTGAAGAGAAGGAGGGAAATGTTGTCATGGCTACTCTGATATATAAATTATTCCTTTGATTATATTTTTTTTTCTTCATTATATACAGGTAAACAAATTATTACTTATATTATATTTTTCATTGTTATTTATTTTGTGTGTGTAGGACGGAAAGGTTTGATGTTGTTATTATTTTATTCAACTAAGTCATAACAAAAGTATATTACCTGAGTTTTCAAGTTACAGGTATGAACAGTTTGAGAATAACATGTTAGATTTTTCTCGAGTCGCTTGATTACGTTTGGTGGCTATTAATTGGAGTTATGGACGGTTGTGAAAGTTAAAATTTTATATATGTAATGTTTTAATGTGAAGTTATAGAGAGAGATTCTGAGGCGTTATTATTATTGTTATTATTATTAATTCTCGAGAAAGACCAACAAGGTGCAATAAGCAGTCACTAACAGGTAGATAGATGTACTGTTTTATCGACGTTGTAGAGGTGAGAGATCAAGTCAGTGAGAAGGAGAAACACAATACTGCATATGTTGGCGTATACAGGCACTGTGATTTGAGAGAGAGAGAGAGATTTACACCCTGCTTCCCATCCTCCCTTTCCCTTCCCCCTTCCCCCCCTTCACTAAATCCACACTCCTTCCCACCCTCCTTCCACGACCACCCCCCTCCTTTCCTCTTATCACAGTCCACAACAGCATCCCAGATAATATTCAGAGCAGTATTGTTGGCGTGGGTTAGGTATTTCACTTGGCCCGTGTTGCTTGTGTGGATGTCATTAATCAGTCGTTTCTTTGCCGCCGCACTCCGCCACGCTGGGGAAAAATGGGTGAAGACGCGTGACAAAAACGACAGGTAGCGAACTAATGATCTGAGCCTGAGGTGATGTGGTGGGTGGTAGAGAGAGAGGGAGAGAGAGAGAGAGAGAGGGAGAGAGAGGGGTGTGAATAGAGAGACAGAGAGAGAGGTGGAAAAATTAGAGAAGGATTTGGAGGGATGGAAAAATGAAGAAAGGGAGGAGGATATATGTAAACCCCTCCAAATTGAACACTTCCAAACTGAATACCCAGTTGAACACCTCCAAACTAATCATCTCTATACTGAACACTAAATTGAAAGACTCCAAACTGAACATCCAATTGAACACCTCCAATCTAAACATCTCTACACTGAACACCTCCAAACTGAACACCTCCAAATTGAACACCTCATTAAACACCACCAAACTGAACACCCAATGGAACGACTCTAAACTGAACATCCATTTGAACGACTCCACATTGAACACCTCCACACTGAACATCTACAAACTGAACACCTCCAAATTGAACACCTCATTAAACACCACCAAACTGAGCACCCAATGGAACGACTCTAAACTGAACATCCATTTGAACGACTCCACATTGAACACCTCTACATTGAACATCTCCAAACTGAACACCTCCAAATTGAACACCTGCACATTGAACATCCAATTGAACACCCTCATCTCAACCTTACACAGAGGAAAGAACGTGCCAAATGTAATTACACTCCCAGAGCTACAACACACGCACACAAAAACCTTCAAGTGTACCTGATAGATTACATTATTATATTTAAACAAAAAATCCCTTTAGTTAGCGTTTCACCTGTAATTACCTGTTCAATAATGAAAAAAATAGCACCGATGTATATATTGTATAATGGCTCTGACATATTGTATAATGTAAAGTGACGTTGATATATACCGTATAATGTAAAATAGCAAAAAAATATGTACAGTATAATGTACAGCAGAATAGTGTTGAAATATACTGTATAATGTAGTATAGCTTTGAAAAGTATACTGTATAATGTAGAATAACGTTGAAATATATACCTTATAATGTAAAATAGCGTTGAAAAATATACCGTATAATGTAAAATAGCTTTGAAATATATGCCTTATAATGTAGAATAGCGCTGAAATATATACCGTATAATGTGTACATATTTAATACAATCCATTGGTAGATGAAAGAAAATGGATGCCTTTGTGGTGGGTGACTGTATTAAACTCTGGTGTTGTCGCTTCTCTCGCTCTTCTTTTGAGTTGGATGAAAGAGAATTTATGAAGAACTCTTAAAAGACTAAATTGGTTTGTGAAATATTTAGCATGTCGAATTGTGTTTTAAATGAAGGTATAGTCTGTGTAGTGTGTGTGTGTGTGTGTGTGTGTGTGTGTGTGTGTGTGTGTGTGTGTGTGAGTGTGTGTGTGTGTGTGTGTGTGTGTGTGTGTGTAGATCAATATTACAAAAATCACTATAAAGATCACCATTTATATCATAGGCGAATTATAAGGAATGGATAGGTGGCTTCATTATAGCATTATATTGAGATTATATTAAGTGGTCCGGGTTTCTTAATTTCGTCTTTTGTTTCTGCTATAATTAAGGAAGTATTTGTGATCATTCAGTCAGAAAAACAATACATTAAGATGTCATACCCCTCCAAAATGTCACACCACCCAAGATGTCACACCACCCAAGATATCACACCACCCAAGATGTCACGCCACCCAAGATGTCACAACACCAAGATGTCATATCCCTCCAAAATGTGACACCCCCAAAGATCTGACACCAAGATGCCACACTACACCACATCAAGACACCATAATAAAACATAGCACTACACCAAGACATCACACCACACCACACCACACCACACCACACCACGCCACACCTCACCACGCCACGCCACACCACACCACACCACACAACACCACACCACACCGCACCACACCACACCACACCACACCACGCCACACCACACCACACCACACCACACCACACCAAGACATCACACCACACCACACCACACTACACTATTAACTTTCCTGAAGCAAAATAGATGATCCGTGAGTCTCTCTGTTAGTCGCCCGTCATATTGTCAAAGGAACTGTTTATATATATGTGTGTCTCTAGGATATTTTAAGACGGGATCAGGGAGCGAGGTCCTTAATGGGATAGAAGACAAGTTATGTAATGATATGTAACCTGATTTGACCTGATTTGACCTGCATCTCCTCCCATCCCACCCACACGTCTCTCCATTTTATCCCCCCCCCCCTTTCCCATAAAAGAGGAAAGATTAGACACCAGTTCGAATTTTCCGTCATTTGTTTGTTATTTTTCGTTAGAGAGAGAGAGAGAGAGGGGGGGGTAGAGATTAAGACACAGGGAGAGATAAAAGTTGACAGAGAAAAAGGGTGGGGGGAAGGGGGGAGGGGGAGGGGGGGGAAGGGGGGAGGGGAGGATCAAACAGCCCAGCCGGCGACCTCTGGCAACTGACCGCAGCATCAGCGTCCCCCGGTTACCATGACAACCAGCTTCCTACACTAGATGCCCCCCTTCCCCCCCTTGAACAAAGCCAGTCAACCCCTTCCATCTCCTGGTCCTCATCCACACCTTTCATCCACATCCACACCCTCCCCTTTCACATCCACACCCTCCCCTCCATACCATCCCCTCCATAACCTTCCTTCCACAGCCATCCTTCACCTCCGTCATTCCCTCCATGCCTTCCACATCCTCCTTCCCTTCCACATCCTCCTTCCCACTTCCACTCACATCCTCCTACATCTACATCATGATACCCACTTTAGACAGACAGAGAGACAGACAGACAGACAGAGACAGATAGGTACATGGGGGTATTGAGAGGGAGAGACAGAGAAAGAGAGATAAAAGAGACAGATAGATAGAGAAAAAACAGACAGACATAGATAGAAACATACCACCCGTCCCTATTAACACCTGTTGTGCCGTCTTAAGGGAAAGAATAATAGGTGTTTGTAAGGAGAACAAACCCTCGACTTTGAAAGACCTATTGTGGGTCTTCGCGGTGGTTGTTTATCTCTCTCTCTCTCTCTCTCTCTCTCTCTCTCTCTCTCTCTCTCTCTCTCTCTCTCTCTCTCTCTCTCTACCCCTTCCCCCTCTCCTCCCTCCCCCCCCCCTCCACCACCCAGTAACATAGTACCACCCTCCGCTGCTTCTGATGCTGTCGTAAGTTTTCAACGGTAGGGGGGAGCGGTGGAGAGAGGGAGGGGGGGAGCGGTGGAGAGAGGGAGGGGGGGAGGAGCGGTGGAGAGAGGGAGAGGAGGGGGGGGGCTCTCAACCTGTTTCTATTTTACGATCGTTTCAGAATTCCGGTATCTTGAGGGGATTAAAATCTATCGTAAGTATTGTCTGAGGAATCACGTACAGATGGGTGATTGAGACAGACAGACAGACAGACAGGAAGAGAGACAGACAGAAGGTGAATTAGAGAGACAGGTAGACAATTAGACAGAGGGTGAATGAGAGATAGATAAATAGATAGGAAAGTGGAATAGAAGTAAGGAAGTAAAAGAGAAGAGGAGGTAAGTGACATCGGCAAGAGGAAGAGAGAATCGTCTGAAGGAAGAAGGAGTAGTAGGAGGAGGAGGTCGTTGAGTTAAGGAGGTCGTGAGATCTAAGGTGTCACGGGGGGTCGTCAGCAAGGAGGCGTCGTCAGGAGGGGGTCGTGAGGACTTTGGGTGTCAGGAGAGGGTCGTCAGGGGGTGATCGTCAGGGGGTCGTCAGGTGGGGCAAGCTGAGTGACGTGGTGGTTTACGACCCTCATGGGGGGGGGGGGTGTGGGTGGGGGGCAGGATTGAAGCGAGGAGGTGGGGATAATGTCACCTCTCTCTCTCTCTCTCTCTCTCTCTCTCTCTCTCTCTCTCTCTCTCTCTCTCTCTCTCTCTCTCTCTCCTCCCTCCTCTTCCTTCCCACCCACACCCATCCCCCAAATCTCCATCCCTGCATAATAACCCCATCCCAAGCTATCCCACACCCCCACCCTACCCTCCCACACCCCCGTTCCACTATCCCAAAGCTCTAGCCGTGTCTGCTAGTGATTGAGGTGTTTAGTTTATACACACACAGAAAAAGTAACAGTCGTGGGTCAATGGCTCCCTTGTGACGCCTGGTGGAAAAGTTAGGCGGGTGAAAGGGACGTGACGATGGGAAGGATGTGAAGGGGGGGATAGGAGGAGCAGGGAAGAGGAAGGAAGGATAGGAGAGGAGAGGAAGAGGTAGGGTAGGATGAGAGAGGAAGAGAGGTGAGAAGTAAAATAAGGAAGAGATGTAAAATGAATTGGTAAGGACGGGATACTACGAAGGAAAGTAGGAGGAAGGAAGGAGATATGGAAGGAGAATTAGGGAGGAGGAGAGAGGAATAAAAAGGGATGAAAGGGAGAGGGATGGAAGGGAAAAGGAAGGCTGAAGGAAAGGTGGAGGAACGAATGTAGCCAACTGTGAATTCAGAGACCAGAGAGAGAGAGAGAGACAGGTAAAAAGAGACAGAGAGACAGTGGTACAGAGAGACAGTGGTAAAGATAGACAGGTAAGAGAGACAGAGAGATACAGAGTCAAGTAGGAGAAAAAGAATTATGAACTTGGTAAGAAGGGGGAACGAAGTTAGGACGTAATTGTGGTGTGTAGGGATGAGAGAGAGAGAGAGAGAGAGAGAGAGAGAGAGAGAGAGAGAGAGAGATAATCGCCATCCTAATTCTGAGTAACCAAATAATCAATGATAATCACTAGGCAATTTCTAGACACTCAAATAATTTTTAATTATCCCTCACAACACCGAAAGAATTCATGATAATCGTACATTAAACCCAAATAATCCTTGATAATCGCATACGACAACCATATAATCCTTCATAATCGAGCAGTAACCCCAAATGATCATGATAATCGCGCATTAAATTCAAATAATCCCTGATAATCGCATACGACAACCATATAATCCTTCATAATCGAGCAGTAACCCCAAATAATCATGATAATCGTACATTAAACCCAAATAATCCTTGATAATCGCATACGACAACCATATAATCCTTCATAATCGAACATTAAACCCAAATAATCATGATAATCGCTCATTAAATCCAAATAATCCTTGATAATCGCATACGACAACCATATAATCCTTCATAATCGAACATTAAACCCAAATAATCATGATAATCGCTCATTAAATCCAAATAATCCTTGATAATCGCAGGAAGGAAATAAACCGCTAGTCATGAGCAGAAAATAGAATGACGTTTTAGAATTTAAATGTGATTCCGTTCTTAGCTGTTACCCCATTAGCTTCTGTTGTGAATGGTATTTTAATCTGTTAGCCTCTGTTAACGTTATTTACTCTGTTATCTTCTGTTATTAATGGTATTTTTCTGTTAACTTCTATTGCCAGCCATATTTCCTGTTGTCTTCACCGTTGTTATGGTCTTGCAAACATAATAGGTTCCAAGATACTGTTGAATGGTTGAGGTAAAGAGCATGTCTTACCTCTCTAGGCTCCCACACCTCTCTAGGCTCCCTCACCTCTCTAGGCTCCCTCATCTATCTAGGCTCCCTCACCTCACTAGGCTCCCTCACCCCACTAGGCTCCCTCACCTCACTAGGTTCCCTCACCTCTCTAGGCTTCCTCACCTCTCTAGGCTCCCTCACCTCTCTAGGCTCCCTCATCTATCTAGGCTCCCTCACCTCACTAGGCTCCCTCACCTCACTAGGTTCCCTCACCTCACTAGGCTCCCTCACCTCTCTAGGCTCCCTCACCTCACTAGGCTCCCTCACCTATCTAGGCTCCCTCATCTATCTAGGCTCCCTCACCTCACTAGGCTCCCTCACCTCACTAGGCTCCCTCACCTCACTAGGCTCCCTCACCTCTCTAGGCTCCCTCAGGTTCAAATCTCACCTGAAGATTTAAATAATTATTCTAACGCTACCTGGGGGGCTTAGGTTAGGTCAGGTCAGGTCAGGTCAGGTCAGGTCAGGTCATGGTAGTGATAGCTTTGGTTAGATTATAGGTTAGATTAGATCAAGCTTTCATTAAATTTACATCAAAATATATTAATCTTCAGGTAAATTATCATTTTTTTTACACAGATTCAATAAAAAAAAAATATCAACATCGCTTTTGATATTTTTTTTTCCTTCAAATAAAAACCCGGACCATATGTTGAGTATATGAAGCAATATTTCGTACCACTTTCATTAACAGCGGTCTGTTTCCATTACATGTTTTAATTACAAAAGCTGGCGTAGAGTGTCTGCTGCTCCTGTTGGTGTTGTTGTTACATTAATTTTACGGTGATTATTA
The DNA here is from genome assembly GCA_958450375.1 of Homarus gammarus. Lineage (NCBI taxonomy): Eukaryota > Metazoa > Arthropoda > Malacostraca > Decapoda > Nephropidae > Homarus > Homarus gammarus. Next base: position 713,305 of record CAUDMG010002775.1, on the reverse strand, counting down.
ACAACCCTCGTGTGACGTCATAAGGTGGGTGTGGTCTCTGAGTGATGATGTTATTATTCGTAAATATGTGTGTGTGTGTGTGTGTGTGTGTGTGTGTGTGTGTGTTAGGTTGTATATGAGAATTATTTATAGGTATATGTTGGGTTATTGCATTTGAGAACACACACACACACACACACACACACACACACACACACACACACACACACACACACACACACACACACACATACTTACCCTTCTTTTAAAACATACAAGTTAGTAAATTAATAAAGGCCTTGTCACTCGGTATAGAGAAAAGAGCGGCGGGGCGAAGCATCGGTGTTTCATTAATGCAGGTAAGTCTTATTTACATATCCTTCAGGTGTGACGACTCGAGCCAAACACATTATTGAAATTTTATTGTCTTATGAGTGCGTCAGAGTGTGTGTTTGGGAGGGATGGGGAGTGCTTGTTTGTGTGTGTTTGGGAGGGTGGGGAGTGTTTGGTGTGTGTGTGTGTGTGATCAGTGGGTCTGATTGGCATAATTATCACAAACATACACCCTAAGCTCTGATTGCCTTTAAGTGGACAAAATTTCCTGGTGGGTGATTGGTTTAGACATATATGGAGGAAAGTATTGGTGGCAGGGGTGATGTCAGCCGTAGGGGGGGGCGATGTTGGCAGGGGTGATGTCAGCCGTAGGGGGGGGGCGATGTTGGCAGGGGTGATGTCAGCCGTAGGGGGGCGATGTTGGCAGGGGTGATGTCAGCCGTAGGGGGGGACGATGTTGGCAGGGGTGATGTCAGCCGTAGGGGGGGGGGGCGATGTTGGCAGGGATGATGTCAGTGATGGGGGGCGATGTTGGCAGAGGTGATGTCAGCAATAGGAGGGGCGATGTTGGCAGGGATGATGTCAGCTGTAGGTGGTGGGACGATAGTGGATGCGATAGTGGCAGGGGTGATATCATCGGTGGGGGAGGGGGACAGTAGAGGATAGAGGGTGGTAGTGGGGAGGCGGAGGGTGGCAAAGGGGGCGGCAGTCTCTAGTGGTAACGCAGGTGCCACGGTTGGACAAATGACTAAATGGCAGTGTGGTGGTGGTGTTTTTTTTTTTTCGGAGGCTGTGTTGCGGCGCTGACCTCTTGGGAAATCAGGTAAAGGTATTCCCCCATGATTATTTTTACTGTCCACCATGACGGCTCATTCTCCCGTTATGACACGTCGCAAAAATGTAAATACGGTGACATCTGATACGGCGCTGAGGTCATGGTTTATATTGGAGCGCTTTAGATGGTTTAAATTGGCGAGTTAAATGTTTTGGTTTATATTGGCGTAATGTATATATTTGAATGTACAGGGGGTGGTGTATGTATGTATGTATGTATGTATGTATGTATGTATGTATATGTGTGTATGTATGTAAAATATATTTCCCAACCTCACCGGAATTATTGTTAACATTTCCTTGTCCTTAAGGTAAATATTTCACCACAGACGTAAATTTTATTCTCGAGTAACTTTATATTTTTCATGTGATAGTCATCTGGCAGAATGTATATACACGGAAATTGCTTGAGGTGTCTTGATGACTTTGGCTCGAGAGGGAAATATTTTGATAACTTTAGAATTTTGGAAGTATTTTTTTTTCATTTATTTTTTATTTTTTTTTTACATTTGTGTGTGTGTGTGTGTGTGTGTGTGTGTGTGTGTGTGTGTGTATGTGTGTATGTGTCTGTGTCTGTGTGTATGTGTGTGTGTGTGTATGTGTGTGTGTGTGTGAAGAATTAACCAAACCTCAACACAACAATAAACACACTATCAAAAAATTAACAGGCACATATACTCTTCAATTTATATACTGTATAATGCATATATGTATACTGTATATATTATATCTATGTACTGTATATATACGTGTGTATGAATGGATCTAGACCCGTAATTGTTATGAAGGGATATAGATCAAATTTAACAGGAGGCCACAGAATTTGTATTGATGATGTGTGAGTTGTAAGGTTTGAACATTTAAAACGGCGAGAATGTGACGCTATCATTCTATATATGCTATCGTTCTATATATACGCTATCATTCTTTTATCATTATACGCTGCCATTCTACCTATTACTAATTACGTATCAGTGACAATCAGAAGGTGGCAAAGCAGGATCAGATCGTCGAGATAATAACAATCAGAAGAAGATAGAGTTATGTTGAGGAATCACGGCACCCATCAGAACACCTTGGAGATCAGAAGGATACAGTGAGGACGATCAGGACAACATAGGTAGAATCATAGTATGCCGGAGATCAGATGAAACGCAATTTAAAGCATGCGGGAGATCAGGAAGCCAGTCAGATCAGTCAGATGATTAGGAAGAACCAATTAGAGTTATCATGTGATCAGGGAAATGCCAGTCAGATGTACCAGGACTTTAGGAAGGCCAATCAGAGTATAAAGGACAGCAGGGGAGATAGGGGATCAAGAAAACTTTCAAAAGAGGTAACCAGGTGATCAGAATGTCACTCAGATCATCACCAAGAGAGGGGAAGATCAGAAAAACAGAAGAGCGATGAGAATGACACTCAGATCACCCAGAGAGAGAGAGAGAGAGAGAGAGAGAGAGAGAGAGAGAGAGAACAGGCAGGCGATCAGATGTCACTCAGATCACCCAGCGAGAGAGAGAGATCAGGAAAACAGGCGGGCGATCAGAATGACACTCAGATCACCCAGCGAGAGAGCGAATGGGAGGGAAATCAGGAAATCATCGGTATATTAGTGAGAAGAGGAGCATTGTTTGTGGGTGTGTTATGGTCATGGCGGCCATCACTGTTTGTCAACAAACTTATTGCAAACGAGATTTTGATATCCTGCCTCCTCCTCCTCTTCCTCCTCTCCTCCTCCTCTTCCTCCTCTCCTCCTCCTCCTCCTCTTCCCCCTCCTCCTCTCTCCATACTTCCTCTTTTCCTTCCCACTTTCATCTTCCTCTTCCTCCTCTCTCCTTCATCCTCTTCCCCCTCCTCCTCTCTCCATACTTCCTCTTTTCCTTCCCACTTTCATCTTCCTCTTCCTCCTCTCTCCTTCATCCTCTTCTTCCTCCTCCTTCCTTCTCTTTTCCTTCCCCCTTTCATCCTCCCCTCCTCCTCCATTCTTCACCTTCCCTCCTTCAGCCTCCTCCTCCTATTCTTGCTCCTTTCCCCCTTCTACTCAACCCTTTCTCCATCTCCTCCTCCTCCTCTTCAGTCCTTCCCCCTTACTCTATTTCTCCTCCTCTCCTTCTATCACCGTTCCTTCCTCCTATTCCGTCTACCCTCCCTTTACTCCA
>CAUDMG010002775.1:685000-707500 GCA_958450375.1 Homarus gammarus | reverse complement strand
AACGCAACGCAAACAACGCAACGCAAACAACGCAACGCAACGCAAACAACAACACAAACATACGCCTTCTGTGTCCCTCATGGATAAACAAAACACAAAGACAAAAATACAAAGAACACTCAAACAAGATAAACAACAAACAAACAAGGTATAAGTAATAAAACAAACACAAACAAGACGCAAACAACACAAAAACACAGAATACACAACGCAAACAAACACAAACAAGACACAAACAACACAAAAACAAACACAAGCAAGACACAGTCAATACAAAAAAGACACAAACAACACAGAAACAAACACAAACAAGACAACAAACACACAGCACGCCCCCATCTGTATGTTTGTCAAGCTGGTGGACACAGTCAGGACAGGAGAAGCTTTTGAACCGAAAATTGGAGATGATATTAAAAGTCGGTGACCAATTTTGTCGGCAAGAAGAAGCCGCCGGGAAAATAGTTTTGACAGAGGGGGGGAGGGGAGGGTGGGGGAGGGGGGGAGGGAGACGAGAAGGGAGGGGGGAGGAAGAGTTGAGAGAAAAAGAGGAGAAGATGGGGTGAAAGGGTAAGGGGGTGAGGGGGGAGGAGGAGGAATAGATGAGGGAGGGGATGAGGAAGAGATAAGGACGAAGGAGACATGATGTAAGTGAGGGAAATGGGAGCTAGAAAGAGGTCTGTCTGTCTGTCTGTGTTGACATTTTCAAAATAACCATAACACCTACAGTATATTCATTATGTATGCATGTATGTACTGTATGTATGCATGTATGTACTGTATGTATGTATGTATGTATGTATGTATGTATGTATATATATATATATATATATATATATATATATATATATATATATATATATATATATATATCACTCAGATTTATATACCACGGGGTCATCGAGAAACAATGTCCAGATTCTAGATATATATTAAAATCTGGGGCATTGTTTTTTGATGTACCTGTGTATATATACCTGTCAGATTTATATACATACACTACTATATACATTGTGTTACGGTGTATCAGAGAATATCGAAAATAATAACATTAATCTGAAACGGAAGGAATTTACTTTCTCATTTGACGAGGATGTCATCAAGCGGTAGTCTGTGTGGCGGGAAAAACGGGAATGGTGTTTTGATACACTGTACGTGTGTGTGTGTGTGTGTGTGTGTGAATAATACTACTACTACTAATAATAATAAACGGTTTATTAATAGAGTTGCAGCCGGTGGCTGAAAATATACAGACTTACATTTGATTTAGACATAATGATATAATATGCGTTGAATACATTTACAGGGCTGTACAGTACATAAATCAGTGTGTACGTGTGTGTGTGTGTGTGTGTGTGTGTGAGCTCTGTACAGTACTTTTAAAATTCCCTTATATTGTTGAGAACCCTATAGCTATGTACTGTATTTAACACGATTAAATCTATCTATCTATCTATCTATCTGTCTATCTATCTATCTGTGTGTGTGTAACCGTACTTTAATATATCCGTATCTGCAACTATATCTCTAACTGTACAAAAGCAACAAAATAAACTCACTGAATCAAAATTTATAGTGATAAACTTTGGACTTAGTGAGTTAGGTAGATGTAACTCAAATTTTGCACGATAAATGAGGTCTCTCTCTCTCTCTCTCTCTCTCTCTCTCTCTCTCTCTCTCTCTCTCTCTCTCTCTCTCTCTCTCTCTCTCTCTCTCTCTCTCTCTCTCTCTCCTCAGACCACAACAACAAAATATTATCTCCCCGTGTAATATATTCTAAGGGTGAGATATATTGCAATATATTCAGCCCATAATTCCTCTTCCTCCTCCTCTTCCTTCTTCCCCTCTTCCTCCTCCTTCTTCCCCTCCTCCTCCTTCTCTTTCTCACCGTTGCCTTTCTCTCATCTTTATCCTCGTTACTCTGCCTTAAATTTATCGTCTTACCTTAGTTCTCTTATTTGTGTTTATCAGCGAGATGCGGTAGACAGACAAACAGACAGACAGACAGACAGACAGACACACAGACAGACACATACAGACAGACAGACAGACAGACACACACACACACACACACAGACAGACACAGACAGACAGACAGACAGACACAGACAGACAGACACAGACAGACAGACACACAGACACACAGACAGACAGAACCATATACTGTAACTGACTGTGACTGTTATATCGCTTTACATAGCAGAAGAAATAACATCAGTTAACCTAACCTAACCTAACCTAATTTAACTTAATCTAACCTAACCTTAAAAATCTTAAAAGTAATCCTCAAGATCACTTTCAAGTTATACCTTCACTCTCATATAACCTTTTAAGTATCTCAAGTCTCAGGTCCTACTTGACACGATTGAGGTTATCCGAATTGTGTTATTATTCCTCTTTATTTATATTTTCTCTCATCTCCTCTTTCGTGATTGTGTTTATTGATTTATGTTGTGGCGTCTTCAGTCGTGATATTTCTCTCTGTGTCTGTTTTATTGTATTATGTTATGCCCTTTATGTTTTCTGCAGGATGCCACGAGTTTTCTTGGTGCATATTTGAGTGTTCTTTATGCCCTTCATGTTGGTGGGTGTGAGTGGTTGTGGTGAGGGTGTTGTGGTAGTAGGATGATGGTGTGGGGTGAGAGGGTAGTGGGTGGGGGGGGTGTTATGTGGAGAGTGGGAGAGAGAGATAATTTCTCCAAAAACCAGAGACATTTGGAGGAGTGAGACATGACCAACCTCCCATTCATTATCTCTTCCCTTCTTCAGGATCTCAGTGCCCTTATATTAATCTCTATCTCTCTCTTTCTTCTCCTGCGGCCACAGCGTCGAGCGTGACGGAGAGCCTAGGAGGGGTGGAGAAGACGGTAGGGTTGTTATCCTTCGAGACGGTGACGAGGGCGGACATGGGTCACTACCTGTGCATCGCCAACAACTCCGTGCCGCCCTCCGTCAGCAAGAGAATGGTGCTCAACGTGAGATGTGAGTATTACTATGATAACCGACCCAAACATTATGACTTGGATTATAACCGACCCAAACATTGTGATTTGGACTATAACCGACCTAAACACACACACACACACACACACACACACACGTACGTTGACTCCTCCGCCTAGCGTAAATTATAAGACCATATCCCTAGTGCCCTCTGTGCGTGTGTGTGTGTGTGTGTGTAAAAATAATAATAATAATAATAATAATAATAATAAACGGTTTATTAATAGAGTTGCAGCCGGTGGCTGAAAATATACAAACTTACATGTGATTTAGACATAATGATATACGTTCATTACATTTACAGGGCTGTACAGTACATAAATCAGGAGCTGTGTGTGTGTGTGTGTGTGTGTGTGTGTGTGTGTGTGTGTGTGGAGAGGGAAGGGGAAGTGGCCCATTAAACAATTTCATTTTATTGTTGTAATTCTTTTTTTATGATTTATTTTCTACGTGTGTATTATTTTTTTTATTTATATTACTTATTCACGTTTGTGTTACTTTACTATTTTCGGTTTTATTATATAGTTTTTATTATATAGTTTTTATCGTTATTTTTCGTGTTTTTCGGTATTTTTATTATATTTTTTTTATTAATTCATTTTCTAATTTTATTTATTTATTTATTTTACACGTGTTATGAATTTTTCCTCACAGCTTCCCACAGGCCAGCCCCACAGTTAATTACACCCCCACAGTTAATCACACCCCGACAGATCAGCCCCACAATAAGTTTCTCCCACCCCCACAGACCGTGAGCCGGCGGTGTACGTGAGTCATCAGATGATAGGAGTGTACAGGGGTGATGACGTGGCCATCAACTGCACGGTGACGGCCTATCCCAGACCCGTGGTGTTCTGGCAGGATAGTATGGGCAAGATGATCATTTCTGGTACGTGAATAGGTTCCTGGCAAGTACGTAAGTGAGGTGATTATATTACCTACGTGGAGGTGTTCATATATGTACGTGAAGATGTTTATATTCGTAAGTTAAGGTGTTTATATCAAGTACGTTAACATGTTTATGATATCAAATACGTCCAAATCAACATCAGACGCTAAATGTTTAATATTGTAAACAAATGACGTAATAAACATCTGTGATTGGTTATTAAACATTACATTAACTCTCACTAATGACGTCATAAGATAGATACTAGATACCTTACCTGTCTCTCCCTTCACAGGTGGTTGTCTACTAATTAACCACCTGCACTTGCTATCACAGGTGGGACGTAACAGATTAGGTGTTACTAATGTGTTGGTCAGATGCATTTAATAAACACAGCTGGTGGATGGACATTAACTAACCACCTGTATGTTTTTGTCACAGGTGGGAGGTACCAGGTGGTTGAGAGCCAGGTGGGAGAGAGCCCACCTAAGCTTCAAACGACTCTCATTATCAGGGGACTGCGGGTTGAGGACATTACTACCTACAGGTGTAACGCTTCTATCGACAATGACAAGACCAGGGAGAAGAGCTTGGCTGTCCAACTTAATGGTGGGTCCTGGTGTGGCCCCTTTTATTGGTGTGGCCCTTCTTGTTGGTGTGACCAGGGAGTGTGTGTTCCTTTTGTTGATGTGGTTAAGGATGGGTGTGTGTGTGTGTGTGTGGTCCACTTGTTGCTGTGGACAGGAAGGGTGTGGCCCCTCTTGTTGCTGTGGACAGGAAGAGTGTGGCCCCTCTTGTTGCTGTGGCCAGGGAGTATGTGGCCCTCTTGTTGCTGTGGCCAAGGATAGTAGGCCTCTATTACAGCTCTGTCTCCTGTATGGTGTGTGTGTGTGTGTGTGTGTGTGTGTGTGTGTGTGTGTGTGTTGAATTGGATTCGAGTGTTGCTAATATATATTCAACTCAAATGTATTGTAGGATATTCCATTCTATCTGTCTGTTTGTCTATCAGTTATCAAGTATTATCACAGTTTCCCTTATTTGCAAGACTAGTAACGAAGACGAAGGCATAAAATGATAGTTAATGTGAGTAAGCAATGAAAATGTTGATGATTTTTATTAATTGTGATTTTAATAATATAATTCTTTAAAGATATCACCATTGGAGTACCCTTTATCACCACCTCCATCACCCCCTCACCCCTCCTCAACCCCATCACCTCCCTCTTACCCTCCCATCACCACCCCCTCCCTTCACCACCTCCTCATAACAAACACTCCAATCTAAATTACTCACCTAACCTCTCTCTCTCTCTTTCTCTCTCTCTCTCTCACTCTCCCTCACTCTCCTCTGGGATGATGAACGATGGACAGAGATCTCGAGACCATCTACAGAATCATCTTACTCACAAGACATTTACTACAAAGGTAAGTACGTAAGTGTTAGTCGTTGTCACCTTCCTTACCTGCCTCTACCTCCACCTTACCTGTCCGCCCTTCGCTGCCACCGCCCCTCATACCATTCAACCTTACAGTACAACAATGCAACATATTCGCTTTTTTTAATCTTTGCGTTTTTTTTTTATTTTTTAGAGAGGATGGGAGGGGATTAGAAATTAGATATTCAGTATATATTTTTTTTTTTACTTTAATTTTTTTGTGTTTGTTATTTGTTATTGTTGTTGTTGGTCATAGGTGTTATTGTTATTGTTCAGGGTTGTTTATTTGTCATAACATTTCTCTGTAATATTTATTTATACTGTATATTAATGATGTGCTTAATTGATCTTTATATTACAGGTATGAATATTTCCTCTTTCCAGGTATAATAATAATAATAATAATTAATAGTCTTCCGTGTTACCAGGTAAATATGTGTGACTGTATTAGACCAGACACGGTAACACCTCACCTATCTTGTTACGAACTGCAAGAAATACATAGCCACATTAATTGGAAATACAGATGGCGTGGAGAAATTTAAAACTACATAAAGTATTGTATTAGTTATTTAATCCATAGTCGCTACAGTATTAAAGCTACAGCCGATACAATCACTTAAACTACAGCTTGTATCGTAATTACATTCTTTTACAGACCTTCAACTTTGTGAGACTGTAATGACAGCAGCTAATGACTAAAGTGACCTATTGTTAGTTTAGCCGAAAGTTAAGAGTAAAGGGAATTTAAGATTAGGTTATGTTACGTCAAGTTAGGTTAGGGTTAAGTTAGGTTAGGGTTGGGTTGTGTTAGACCCGTGTTAGATCATCCTGACTAGGTTAATTTAAGATACGATTAGGTTAGAGTCACAGTGGGTTAAGTTAGGTTTGCTTAAAATTAAGTTAGGTTAGGTTAGGTATCACTCCATCACAACTAAAGTACAAAAGCCTAATAATCCGTCACAACTAGATTAGGTAAACGAAACATTGCGTCACAACAGCTGCAGTTCACTAGGGCGGGTCACTGCTGCCGCTGACAGAATTAATTATAAATCATCATAATATTTTGTTCAGCTTTGCTCCGCTACATCAAACAGCATTATACACTTTTCTCTGCCGCTGTTGTAGATGAACAAGTTGGGTTTAGATTACCATTATGTAAATGTTATAATGTTATATATGTATGTTTATGTATAATTTAAGGTATATTAATGTATTGGTGGTATAATATTAGGTATATATTCTCATGTGTGGTTGGTTACTTCTATGTGTAAAGGTGTTGTTTATTTTCTTGTTGTGTTTAGTTGTTGTTGTCTTTTGTTTATTTCTCTGGGTTGTTTCTTCTTTGTTATTATTTGTTTTTGTTTTTATTTGTATTAAGTGTTATTATTATTATTATTATTATTATTATTATTATTATTTTTGTTATTATTATTACTATTATTATTATTATTATTATTATTATTATTATTATTATTATTATTATTATTACATATATTTCAGACTATTCTTATTCTTCTGTATCTCGTTATATCATCCACCCATCTTGTATTATGTATTTATCTGTATTTCACTGTAATTCGTATAATTTATCACTGTATCTTATTTATTCCCATTTATTATTTGTTAGTTTTCCTACTTTCGTCTATTATTTACAAGTCCTCCTATTACTAACTACCTAATCACCTTGTTTTGTACCCCTCACTTATTAACTACAGTACAGCCTCGTTAACGCCTCCTCCCCCCCCCCCCCCTCTTCTCTCCTCTTTCACCTGAGACATCATTAACCTGTTAATTATCTCGTGGTTTATTGATCAATTAAACGAGGTATTTGGTTAATGAGGGATCTTATTAGTAACCAGGTAAATGAATTGAAGGTTAATGGGTTCCAGCACTAATGGGTCTCAGTTCTAATGGGTTCCAGAGATAAATAGTTATGGCGGTTGAGTCTCAGAGTGATTTTGAAGCCATTTTCTTAGTCGTCAACTTGGTGTCGTAGTTTTAAGTGAGTCAGTTTAATGTGGGTAATGTCCCGAAAGGTTTATTGAGAATCCTATCCCCTATCCAGTTGCCTATTACGATACCTATCCACTTATTCTTTCTCTCTCTCTTCTGTTCCCTCACTTCCATCCCTCTTCCCTCCCTCTCTCTTCACTCTTCCATTCCTTCCCACTGTCCCTCACTACCTTTCTACCCCTCAGGCCTTCACTCCCTCCCTCCCTCCTTCTTTCTCCCCCCCCCCTCCTACCTCTCACTTTCCTTCTCTCTACCTCCTTTATTCTCTTTCCTTCTTTCACCCACTTTCTTCCCTCCCTATTCTTCCCTCCCTCCCTCTCCCCTTTCGTTCTCTCCCTTCCCCCTTCCTTCTCTCTCTCTCTCTCTCTTTTCCCTCCTTCCCTCCTTCCACTACAGCCCTCCTCCATATACAGCGTCTCCTTACAGTTGCTCGTCACCCGAAGAACCTACAGAAGTCTCTCACCAAGCAGAACCACAACGAGATCGGCGACCGCTACCAGAAACCCACTAACTTTATCCCCGGCAACCTCCAAGGTAATGGCCCGCCTTGTGTACAGGTAGATACAGGTAAATTACAGGTAGATACAGGTAAATTACGGGTAAATTACAGGTAAATACAGGTAATAGTCCGCCTTGAGTATAGGTAGATACAGGTAAATTAAGGGTAAATTACAGGTAAATACAGGTAACAGTGAAACCTTGTGTACAGGTAGATTCAGGTAAATTATAGGTGATATGTCAAGTATATCTCCACAGGTGATATATTAGTATACTCTTAGGTAATAGCAGTATACCCTTAGGTGATAACAGTATACTCTCAGGTGAAGAAGTATACCAGGTGAGGAAGTATACTAAGTAATATATCAAACATACCCACATGGCACTGGGTAAGTAGGCACACGGGAGGGGGCCAGAAATATACACGGGTGACACTATGATACATCGCCCCACCATTAACCCACTAACAGACGCTGACTATGAGCTCAGAATAATGCCTATACCTGCCTCTACCTGTTGTACGTACCAAGAGGCATCGTATTGTGCCATATACCTATACAGTGGTGGTGATAGTGGTAGTTAATGTGGTGGTAGTAGTAGTAGTGGTGGTGGTAGTAGTAGTAGTAGTGGTGGTGGTGATAGTTGTGGTGGTGGTGGTATTAGTAGTGGTAGTAGTTATTGTAGTGGTCGTGGTGGTGGTGTTATGCCATACAGTGCATACACAGTGGAGCATTTGTTTGTGTATGAAATGTGTAAATAAAGAAAAGGCGTATAGAATTATTGTTCCGTGTATGGTGAATATTTTATCCTGTATACATTTGTTATTGAGATGAATGTTATTGTTATATATAGTAGTTATAAGCCTTTTTTTTTATGTATTAAGTACACATATATACGCACATACGGTGGCGTAATCTCTAGGTATATTGTGATGTGCGTATATACAGTATGTGTGAGTGTTTGTTGATGATAAACTTACCATAGTGTATTTATCTTAAGTTATAGATCTAGTCCTGAAATTCTCAAAGGTTCTTACGTTAAATTTTCCTCGTAACTGGAGATGTAACTACGTATCCGTTAAACTACATATATAGACGAAAATTAACAACTAAATATGGCGTCAGAATTACACCGAGACTGTACTTGTAAATGAAGTGATTATTACATCAGTTACGAGAGAAATAATAAGGTATAGAAACATTGTGAACTGTGTTTGTCTAAATATTGGAGTGTTTACATAATAAATTCCTGAAACATATAAATAAACAGTAGATAGATTGATGTTTATGTTGTAGTTGGGTAGTGTTAAACATTCTTAGTGGATAGATAAACATTTATTTCCGCATGTTAATTTTTGTTTTGTTTTTAAGTTTTCAATCTCATAATGTTAAAAAAAAATATAGGTTCGTTTTCCTATGTTGCAACTACATGTGAGATGAGGCTTTGGTAATGTCTTGGTCAGTATCCTCATCAATATGTCTTTTTTGTTTAAGGGGATAAATTGCCATGGTTTTTGGAAGTTGATTTGTGTGTTTAAGGGGGAGTGTTTTAAGGGGTTTATTTTTTGAGGGGGGTTTAGGGGATAATTATCTTTTAGGGGGGGAAATGAAATCATATTCTTATATACTGTAGATTGTTGTTGTTATTATTTAATTATTATTATTATTATTATTATTATTATTTGTATTAGTAGTATTGGTGATATTATTATTATTATTATTATTATTTTATTATTATTATTATTGTTCTTGTTATTGTTATTGTTATTATTATTATTATTATTATTTGTATTATTATTATATTTATTTTTTATTTTATTATTATTATTATTATTATTATTATTATTATTTTATTATTTTTTTTGTTATGTTATTATTATTATTATTATTATTATTGTTATTATTATTATTATTATTATTATTATTATTATTATTATTATTATTATTATTATTATTCTCTGCTTTGCTTGGCTATTTTTGTCCCCTATTTTCATTTGCTTACGAAGAGAACGAATGTGTGTGTTGCATTTTCTGTACTGCGTGTGTGTCTCACCTGTATCCTACCTGTCTCATTTATATCTCACCTGTATCATACCTGTACCCCACCTGTACCCCACCCGTCTTGCTGTATTTCCCCTGTATCCCACTTAACATAATGTAATTCCCACTGTATGTATCCTGTCTCACTTCTAGACGACCTCTGTACCTACTGTTGTATTCGACTGTATCCTGTAGTCGTGTGTGTGTGTGGGTGTGTGTGGGTGTGTGTGTGTGGGTGTGTGTGGGGGTGTGTGTGTTTACGTTTCCTAGTCACATACATAACACTAAGTACTCTTATTAATTCCCTACGATTGAAATAAAAAAGAAAATCTATAAGCCGCAGGTAATGACTTTTTTAGTAAAAGTTACATATTTATTTTATTATTCCGTAGATGCTTTAATAAGGCTTAGTTAGAGCACGGACTTACACCGTATTTAAAAAAGAGAAAGATTACCTTCCATTCCCCTTTGCACAGATAAAAGCCTATAAAAACTAATATATACTTTATATGTGCTTTACGTATATATTTATTGATCCTTTTTTATGTGTGTCAGAGTTACATAGAGAGTTGTAATTTTTATTTTAGAGGAAGTAGTTGAGTGATGGTTCAGTTTAATTGACAAAATACAAAGTTATGATTTTTTTGTTGGTTTTGTACTGAGAGATATTGGTGTGTGTGTGTGTGTGTGTGTGTGTGTGTGTGGTGTGTGTGGTGTGTGTGTGTGTGTAGCCTACTGTTTTACTACTACTACTACTGTACTACTATCACCATCACCCCAAATACAATCACTATTACTACCATCACCTATACTACTATCAGAGCTATTACCATTACAACGCCACATTTACTGTTTCTACTACCACCAAACACCACCACCAGTACCACAACACCACCACTAGTACCACCATTACCACTACTACCACCACTACCACCAACACCACCAGTACCACAGAGAATAGTTTAATTAATTGATTTTTTCTTTCATCAGTGTAGAAGCCATTTAGTGGCTGGTTCTAACAGTGAACAACAACAGATATTGGTTAGAAAAGTTCACTATTAATCTATATATAATTGTGATCGATCCTCTCTCTCTCTCTCTCTCTCTCTCTCTCTCTCTCTCTCTACACACACACATATAAACGTAAGCGTAATTGCTTTCATCCACATACGCCGCGCACACATGAACGAATATGATTGCTCTCATACACGCACACACATACACGCACATACACGCACATATGAGTGTATATGATTGTTCTCATCATTACACACACACACACACACATGACCATAAGGGCGTGGACCGTCTTGGTACTAGTGTCCTTCTTGTCCAGGGGAGAATATTTTGCTTGTCAACATCCCCAGTCTTAAAATATCAAATTTCTTCCCCCTCTCCCCTCCCACTTCCCCTCCCCCCTCCCTCTCCCCCTCTCCCCTACCTCTTCCCCTACTTCCCTTATCCTTTTTCTTCCACATCTCCTCCCCTCTTCCTCCCCTTCTCTTCCTTCCTACCCCTCCTTCACATCCCTCCTTCCTTTCCTCCTCTTCCTCCCCCTCCTACCCCCCTTCTCTCTTCCCTCCCCCTCCTACCCCCTTCCCTCTTCCCTCCCCCTCCTCCCCATACCCTCCCCTCTCCCCTCCGCTCTTAGTTATTGAAGCACAGTAATGCATTATATACGGATATGCCCATTGAAATATATCCTGAAATTTTACTAGATACATTTTTCTTCACCCACCTTATCTATTTTCCTTAGTTACTCATCCAAATATTTTTTTTAATATAATGTTCGTATCGTCATTAATTCGTGTTTTTTTTGGGGTTTTTTGAGATGATGTACAGTTCCCTTCATTAGTGCGTTTACAGGGGCTCGTCATATCATTAACATTGGAATATTTGTTTTAATATTGTTTTAATTTGACCCCATAGTATATTTACTATTGTTGGTTTCCTTCTGTCGAATGTAAACAAACACAGCGCTGCCACAATGCACAAAACCTGACGAGTCCCTGTAAACGCGCTTGTGAAGGGGACTGTACTTAGTTGTCATCACACAGAAGCAACTCACACACACCTGGGGCAACACACACATCTGGAGCAACACACACACATCTGGAGCAACACACACACACACACCTGGGGCAACACACACACACACCTGGGGCAACACACACACACACCTGGGGCAACACACACACACCTGGGGCAACACACACACACACCTGGGGCAACACACACACACACCTGGGGCAACACACACACCTAGGATAATTATGTAATAGAGAAATTGGTGTCTCAGGAAGATTTTGAACCATAGTTTATTTTTCCTGATGATTGAAAATTTTCCTTAATGTTTACTTATTAATCTAATGTAACATGACTCTAACCTGACCTGACCTAACCTAACCTAACCAAATCAAACCTAACCTAACCAAGCCTAATATAACATAACATGACGTAACATAACATAACATAACCCTACCCTAACCTATCCTACCCCATCCTACCCTAACTAAACTAACCCAAACCTAACCTAACCATCCCCCATTTATTACTGCGCTTTAAACATCAGGTGAAATAAACTAGCTAGGAAGGGGTAAAGGGGAGAGTGGGGTCCTATTATTCATGTGATACAAACAATTTTATTCATATTTTTCCTTATTCTCTTTCTCCTTCCTTGACTTCTATTTCCTCCCTGGCTACAAGAGGTCGATGTCCTGCCAGGCCTTTGTAGTCTGTGTGAATGACTGACACCTTCCATCTTTGTTTTTAATTTGCATGTTCGGTTCACTACCAAAGAAAACGGAAAAAAATTGACCACTAACTTTGGATTTTGTTTTTTTTTGTTTTATCTACTCAATTTTTTGTTGTTTATATTGGTTGGTGATTATTTCTTTATTTTGGTATAGTTTAAGAAATATTTGTGCAGGGTAGTTAAAGGAATAACAGTAGTTCAGTTATTAATCCTTGTTCACAGCTACCAGTTTAGTATACAATCACAGGTCCAGTTCACAGTTACTTTACACATTATTACGTCACGCCATCTTGTAAACAGAGGAATAAAAGACACATTAACTCCAGGTTACATAACATCTCACCATAACCGTTTACACAAGAGTTAAATACACCTCACCATCACTCACTATGCACCCTAGCACTATATATAAGGTAAGAGAGCATCACTATTAACGTCAGTGAAGAAGTTTGAATATAACGAAGTCAAAATTTTGTATGTTTTGTTGTCGTGTTTATCATGTTTGTTTTATGTTCTTGTTATTACACTTATTCTTCTTTATTGTTCTCTTTATTCTCTGTCTCTTATTCCTTTATTATTACTGACAAGAGGGGAGAAAAATAGTCATGTTTTGATAATCTTATGCCAGAGGAGGGTACACAACATTATCCGTACGTGAGAAAGAATCATTTTAAACTGTATTGTATCTCTGTTTTAATTACTAAGTTAAACTAAACCTCCTTTTATGACCTGGAGGAGGGAGGATAATAATCTCAGAGTAAGGTAGTGTAGCCATAAACCTAAATTAATTTTATATCTGTTTGAGTCCGCCATTAAAACTCAATTTCCCGTTTTTTATGATGTTTCAGATATCTTCCTTCACCCGAGTCTTGGCCACGTTAACTACGACGAAACCTCCAACGCCTCCCGCAGCAGCCACTCACAAACCAGCATCAGATTAGTCTTCGCTTTGATTGGCCTGTGGAGTTTCCCTCTAGTTGTTTGGGGACGTACATGATTTTTTTTAGGGGGGCCTCGTGTGGTGTATTTTGTTGACAGAGTTTACTAGTAGTATATTAAGGTATATTAGAGTGTGTGTGTGTGTGTGGGTGTGGGTGTGTGTTCATTGCCACAGTACCCGCAGTGGTGGATTGTGGTAGTGGTGATGGTGGTGGTGGTGGTGGTAGTAGTTGTAGAAGAGGTGGGGGTGGTGGTGGTGGTGGTAGTTCTTGATGGTGTTGGTGGTAGTAATAGTGGTGATAATGGTAGTAGAAATGGTGTTGGTGATGATAGTGATAATGATGGTGACTTCTTCCTCCCCCTCCCCTCCCCTTCCCCCTCCCCTTACCCCCTCCCCCCTTCCTCATGACCTAGGTGAGGGGGAAGGGGGGGAAGGGGGGAAGGGATCTCCTATCAGATCTTATGTATGATCTTAAACCCATGACGATCGTAGACCCACGGACAAGACTCACGGACCTACGTACCATACACACGGACTCTTGGACATAATGAACAGACACACAAACCCACGGACGATGGTAGACGCTGGTTAATGGTAGATAATGGTTTCTGGTTATGGTTGGTGCTTGGTTGAGTAAAATGGTGTGAAAATGGGGTTAATCTTGAATATTGGTTGCTAAATGTTGATGAATTGTGGTTAAATGGTTGTTTTTGGTAGTTAACTGTGGTGGTTGATTGAGCTGGTACACAGGTCAAGCACAAGGAATTATAGGTCACCACCCATCACCTTGTTGACCTTTTCTAGTGGAGCTTTGACCTCTCTCTCTCTCTCTCTCTCTCTTTCTCTCGTAAACACCACCACCACCACCGCCATGATTTACAAACACTGTGTTCGATATCGTTGATTCTTGACTTCGCCACCACCAATATTTGTTTGTTTGTGTTCCTTCTGCCAAAGTGACGTCACCAATATGCTGTGTCTACCGTCTTAAGCTCATCGGACGTTGTATATAAACATATTAATAGTGATGGAGATGTGATGCCTTCTGTATTTTTTCTATACATATATATTTAATCCCCCTTTCCTTCCCCCTTCCCTCTCCCTCCCTCTCCTTCCCCCAATCCCACTTCCTCGTACCTAGAGAGCATAAGTGTAAATATTAATAATGATAATAATGATACTAATAATAGCTGGTTGGTTGCATGTATAAGTTATTTATTCCCTCTACAGTTCTCGCCTAACCTCAGACTCCTCCCCTCATAGATATTGATATTAGTAGTATTGATTGTGGAGCTGGTCTAGTAATATGGATGACCTAGTACCGGGGTTGACCTAGTACAGGGGTTGACCTAGTACCGGGGCTGACCTAGTACCGGGGTTGACCTAGTACCGGGGTTGACCTAGTACCGGGGTTGACCTAGTACCGGGGTTGACCTAGTACCGGGGTTGACCTAGTACCGGGGTTGACCTAGTACCGGGGTTGACCTAGTACCGGGGTTGACCTCGTACCGGGGATGACCTCGTACCGGGGTTGACCTAGTACCGGGGTTGACCTAGTACCGGAGCTGACCTAGTACCGGGGTTCTATAAGTTTCTGATCACATTTGTCATGTAAAAAAAGATCGCCAGTACAAGCAGCAGGCGAGCGAACATACGCCTGGATATGTTCTGCCAGGCGCTACTGAATGCTCGTACTGACGTTGTTGTTTATGAGATGGAACATGAATTTACACACACACACACACACAGTCTGAACTATATACCCGACATACATACATACATACATACATACATACGTACATACCATGGAGGTTCCTCACAGCTTGTCTCCCTACAGTCTATTGCAACTAGTTAAGACTGACAGGTGTTACCAAGGTTAAGACTGACAGGTGTTACCAATGTCCCACTGCTTCATGCTATATATTCTTTTGTATATATAAAAAGAAAGAAAGAATTAATTAACATTCACTCATGTTATCTAAATATAATTTTGTGTTCAATTATCTAAGTTATGTTTGTAAATAGATTGTCAAAATTATATAACAAATTATCTGGTGTGTGTGTATGTGTGTGTGTGTGTGTGTGTGTGTGTGTGTGTGTGTGTGTGTGTGTGTGTGTGTTGTTTCTTCATTTGTATTTGATGATAACTACAGAAAGTGACATAAGGAAAGGTTGTTCTTGAGAAGTTCCTGTCGATTGTTTCAAATAAATATCTAATGAGAAAAAAAAATCGTGATAAAAAGTTTTCTTGTGTGTTTTATTAACCTGTTGTGGTGGAGAGAGAGAGAGAGAGAGAGAGAGAGAGAGAGAGAGAGAGAGAGAGAGAGAAGAAAAATTTTGTTCTACTGAAAAAAATTATTAGTTGAAAAAACACTAAAGAAAAAATACGAATCCAGAGAAAAAATCACATTGAGAAAAAAAATCCCACTGGAAATAAAACACTGAAAAGATCCAAACAGATGATTGACTATCACACAGTAAATAAAATCCCACTATTGAAGAAAAAATCCTACATTTTCCCATAGTAAAATCCCACTGCAGAAAAATCCCAAAAAATCCCTAAATTTAGCTGAATAAAATCCCCACTGGAAAATAAATACCCACAATATTATGTAAATATAACACGAGACAAAATACCACTTGAAAAAACCCACAAAATTGTTTCTCAGTGAACAAAATCCCACACCAGCTTCTTCTCATTTAGGTTAGATTAGGTTTTATCAAGGTTAGAATAAGTTAGATCGGGTTTAAGCCTGATTAAATTAAACTTTGGTTGGGTTATGTTAGATTTGGTTGGGTTACGTTGGGTTTGGTTACGTTAGGTTAGGCCAAATAAAGACTGCTGGAATTCTCTACCTACGATGCCTTGAGAACTTGATCAGAGAAGTGAGATAGGAGAGAAAAACAGGTAAGTGAGAGAACAGGTAAGTAAGACTGTCACCTCATTAAAAACTTCCCTTCACCAGGTGTGTCCCTCATTAACCTTCTGACCGACACCTGAAAGCTTTCCTGAAATCTTAAAAGGTTACCATAAAGTACAGTCTCTCTCTCTCTCTCTCTCTCTCTCTCTCTCTCTCTCTCTCTCTCTCTCTCTCTCTCAGTATTCCTTTACCTTCCTATTTCCGTTTCTGTTTTCATCTCTCTCTCCCTCTCCCTCTCTCTCTGTAAAATTAATAAAATACTGATCAGTTGGTGAAATACATCAGTAACTCGTAAGATAACTTTGAGTAAATTATGTTCAGTAAAGAGCAAAGAAAACTAGCGATGTATTTCTGAACACAGACGAAATAAAAAGACAAATTATAACATGACAACAAAACAACAGCCAATCACTATCACTCTTAATTACAAAAAGTTAATTTTATTGGCCGTTAAGGTTAAATATTACCGACTCGTATGTAAGAGGAAGCTTATATGAATATTTATTTAGTTTTTGTTTTTATTAAATGAAACGCGAATCTAAGATATACAAGACTAAATTGTTCGATACATTACACAATATATAAAAATGTTCGAACCTACATTACGTCTCTTTCCCTCAAAAATTTCATCTTTAAATACACTTAAAGGTCTTATATACGTATACATACTCATACACAATACACACACACACACTAACACATAATACACACACAACAAGAGCCTCGTTGGTACAGACTCCCAAAGCAACGTTAATATATTCGCGTCATTAAAATTAATAATTGAGTGTAATCTGTGGCCCATTGTAGCGAGACACACACACGAAACAAAAGGAACCCCAGGACAGCTAAGCTCCTCATTACTATGATTAGTTGGTGATTTACCCTTGGGGCAGGAGATCTGAAGGAGGGGGGTGGGCGAGTGAGTATAGGAGGTGCAGGGAGGGGTTGTTCGGCTCCCTTGGGTGGGCGGGTGGGTGTAGGGGGGTGGTAGGGATATGCGTGTGTTTGGGTCGCCTGTGTTCCGGTGCGTCATTTTTAAAACTGTGGGACCCGGTATCCCTTGACAGCCACGAGTGAGTAGGATATTATATAATACTTGACAAAATACGTCTCAGATTATTCTCTCTCTCTCTCTCTCTCTCTCTCTCTCTACTCATAAGGCTTCAACTACCTCCCTTACACTACGATAAACTGATCCCCCAAATTAAGTAAAATCGCTAATAACATATCATAAATAAGCACTTCATCATATCCCACGTAAGATTAAAAAAAAAAGTAACTTACAAGTTTTAAAGAGAATACTGAAGAAGTGTAGGGTGGAAGAGATCCTATTGGTTCCCGCCAGTAGTTGAAACAAGACGTTAACGAGCAAACAACCTCTTATTAACGGCCGTCCTCAGCGTGTCACAAGGCCGGGTCCCGTCGTTAGTTGGATCTGTGGTGGTGAAGGGACGAGATGTTACCGTTCCTAAGTGTAAACATTAAGTGTATTTTTCACATTATTGTTTTTAAGTGTGAAATGGTACAGTATACATGTTCTTACCTGTAAACAATATATAACTGTGAACAATAAGTGTTGGTGTTTACTCAACTGTTTAATAAGTGTAAGCAATAAGTGTATTTTTTCACTAATGGAACAATTTTAAGTAAGAGTAATTACTATTTTTGACAGTTTTAAGTGTATAACAATCTTTTTTTTTTACTTAAGAACCAGATTTAAGTGTAAAAGAGAAACGTACTTATCGAATAGAATCAACAAGTGTGTAACATTAGTTTAAGTGTACTATTTGGCGAAGAGCTTAATACAAAGGCGGAAAACAAATGGAAAATACAATACTAATAACTTCCATTTCCAGCGGTGATTATAACTTACTATTTAATTATTAATGTCGCTATTGTTTTAAATATTAGGGTGAAAAAATATCAAATTATCTCCGTTTAAATTCACTTCCTGGTTCTGGCAATTGGAGGTATTAGTAACCTGTCCTTGGGTGATTTGCTAGCGTCTGACAGCACATTCTCCCGTCATCTGTCCCGTTTTCTGAGGTGGGTTCCATTTTCTTTATTTTAGACGGAGGTTAATGTTATACTATCTGAATATTAACCACTTGGAGTTAAAGATAAAAATTTCGTGTAATTTAATGGTATCTAAACAAGCTGTAACCTCCAAGATGACGATAATGTTCCGATATAGTACCTTTAACCTCTGTAATGTTTGTTTTATAGAAGAGTTGTGTCCTTGAAAGAAAACGATAATATTAATTGCCGCTGGGTAAATGAGTGCACTGAAAGTCGAACACGCGACACATGAACGAATAAGTTATATAACCAAAATGATAAAAATGACTTTTAAAAGTCCATAATTGAAATGCTGTTATTGAGTACTACTTTATTCACGCGATTACGGTAATCTTTTCTGTTCTGTTAATAAAAGTACATCCTAGCGTAACCAAACGCACCCCCCCCCACCCACACCCCACCCCCCCACCCACACTATCACGCACTCTCCCACAGCCAAACCCTACATTGCCCCTCCACAGTTTGATCCCCTTTGCCTCCTGCCCCCTTACACCCCCTTGCCCCCTTACACCCCCTTGCCCCTTGCCAACCCTTACCTCCCCGACAGTACCCAGGTAAGCATCATTATAGGTGATCGATACCATCAATGTCCAATAGCATAGTTGTAAGTCCTATTTGTGAGGGACGAATACCTGAGTTATACCTATTCTCTCTCTCCTCTCTCTCTCTCTCTCTCTCTCTCTCTCTCGGGGTCCAGGAGAAGTTCTTTTGGAAGTTTATAATATTGTCTTGTACTTCAAGTATATAATAATAATAATAAAAATAATAAAAACAATAATAATAATAATAATAATAATAATAATAATAATAATTACTTTGAGTTATGTAAAGTAATTGTATATTATCTTAAGTTTATGTTAATTTATCGTAAGTTATATTGGTTTTTCGTAAAGTATCGTAAATTTATCGTTAATAGTAAGAAAAAATATAAGTTTTTCTCAGGAATTCGGAAGAAGTTTGTAAGTATGGGCTTCGTGTTATAGACTTTGATCTTACCGACACCCTTAACCCTTGCCCTTTAACCCCTGACACTTTAACCTCTCACCCTTAACCCCTCACCCTTAACCCCTCACCTTTGACCCCTCACACTTAACCCCTGATCTTTTATCCCTTGACCCTGAAGTATTCTAGTTCTTTCCCTCTTTTTTTTCCAGCAGACATATTCAACACGCGTAGCCCTTAGGGAATTCCCCGGCTAATGCTCAGGTGAAAGCTAATTGACATCACCTGAATATAACACAACGTTTGAAAGTTATTTAATGTTAGAACTAAAAATAAACGGGATTTTATAAGTTGTGTGAGATGATATAAGTGTGTGGATAGGTATTGGTGGATGAAGTGTGGATAGGTATTGGTGGATGAAGTGTGGATAGGTGGATGAAGTGTGAATATATAGTATCTGTCTAATAATTGTTTCTTCATCCTTAACCTCCCCTCTCTCCCTCCCTCTCTCCCTCCCTCTCTCCCTCACTTCTCCCTCTCTCCCTCCCTCCCTCCCTCCCTCACACGCCCTGGCTGCCTCTCCCCACAATGGCTCCCTGGCGAGGATGTTTGGCCAATAAAAGTAAAGTAGTTGGGCAAGACCTCGACCGGGTAATTAAGGAGTTAAGCCACACTAACTGAGGGAGGGGGGGTCGCCTCCTCTTTCTCTCCCTCCTCTTCTTTTTCTCCTCCTCTTTCTCCTTCTCTTCTTCCTCCTTCTCCTCTTTCGCCTCCTCCTCCTCCCCATCATCAACCTCCTCACCCTCCCCATCATCAACCTCCTCACCCCTCCCCATCATCAACCTCCTCCTCCTCCCCATCATCACCCTCCTCCTCCCCCCCATCATCAACCTCCTCACCCCCCCATCATCACCCTCCTCCTCCTCCCCATCATCACCCTCCTCCTCCTCCCCATCATCAACCACCCCCCCCCCTCCTCTTACCTTATAAAAAGTAAAAATACAATAATAAAGAAGGAAAATCAAAATACGACAAAAATTAATTAAATAAATAAAAAATAAATCATTTACTGACGAATAATAAAAAATATTGAAAGTATAAAAATAAGAAAATACAGATAATTAAATTTATAAACTGAATATTTCTATTAAAATATTAAAAAATAGAACAAATTACATAAAAAATGGAAATTAATTAAAAAATATGAAAAAAAAGGTCGATATAATTAATAATTCAACAATATTAATCACAAGACGAAAGAGAGAGAGAGAGAGATAGAGAGAGAGAGAGATAAAGGGATAGAGATATATAAACAGAGAGGAATAGAGAGAGACATCACCCCCCCCCCCCCCGGCCCCTTAACAACTGAGAAAGAGAGAGAGAGATATAAAAAGTGAGAGATAAAAAGAGAGAGAGATAGAGACACAACACCCCCACGGCTCCTTAACACCTGAGAGAGAGAGAGAGAGAGAGAGACAACACCCCCACGGCTCCTTAACTCCTTTATACCTCCCGCCGGACACATTATTTTTCTATTATTGTAAATTTCTCGATGTTTGTTGGCTGTGACCTGTGACCTGTACTGTGACCTGTGTGCTGTACTGTGACCTGTGTGCTGTATGCTGTGACCTGTGTGCTGTGCTGTGACCTGTGTCCTGTACTTTGACCTGTCACCTGTATGCTGTGACCTGTGTGCTGTACTGTGACCAGTGACCTGTGACCTGTGTACTGTGCGATGCCTGAAGCTTAGAGGGTATGAGGGAGGGAGGATGAGGAAGGGAGGGAGGGAGGATGAGGAAGGGAGAGAAGGAGGGAGGGAGGGAGGGAGGATGAGGAAGGGAGAGAAGGAGGGAGGGAGGGAGGGAGGATGAGGAAGGGAGAGAAGGAGGCAGGGAGGGAGGGAGGATGAGGAAGGGAGAGAAGGAGGCAGGGAGGGAGGGAATAATTATTGCACAGGAAGTGTCTTCGTAACATAACCTAGTAACCTAAACTAACTCGACTTGACTTACTTGACCTAACCTAACCTAACCTAACCTAACCTCACCTAACCTAACTTAACCTAACCTTATCTTGATTAACTTTTAACCCAACTTTTGTTTTCTTTACAATTAGATTAAACTGTTGTTCTTTTGTTATGAGAAACACCAATAATATATTTAGCTTCGGGATTCAAGATGGCGTCGTGTTGTTGTTGTGAGAGTGTTCAGTTGTTCCTCTTCCCTTTCTTTCCTTCTTTTTACCTTCTACCATTTGTCTCTTTTTCTCTTTCTGCTTCCTGCCTTCCATCTTAATCCTTTCCTCCTACTTTTTTATTCTCCTCTCCTCCTTCTTCTTCTTCCTTATCCTCCTTTATCTCCTTCTTTTCCTCCTCCTCCTTCTTCTTCTTGTCCTCTTCTTCCTCCTACTACTCTTACACCTCCCTCCTCCCCGTCTTAACCCACAATTCCCTATTACGTCATCTTCCCCTCTCTCTCCCCCCTATTCCCTACCACCACCCTTCCTCCCTCTCTCCCTCAACCACCACACTATTTCCCTCTCTCATTACCACCTCCTGCTTAGCCTTATCTCCCTCCCTCCCTCCCTCATCTCCATCCTTCCATCCCCCCCCCACCCACTAGCCCCCAACTATCCGGCCTATCTACCCACCAAGAGGCCGGGGAGACACAAACCAGCCACTTTATATTCTTATTAGAGTAATGAAGGCCGGCTGGGGCACCACTATCACTCCTCCGTGAACTCCACCAATTACTGCCACTCGAGGTCTGATACGTCCACCTGGAGTAGTACCTCGACCCTCGTCCTCGAAGTGTTGGAGGAGAGTGTGTGATGGGCAGCCAGGGAGGTGTTGGAGGAGTGTGTGGTGGACAGGGAGGTGTTGGAGGAGTGTGTGGTGGACAGGGAGGTGTTGGAGGAGTGTGTGGTGGACAGGGAGGTGTTGGAGGAGTGTGTGGTGGACAGGGAGGTGTTGGAGGAGTGTGTGGTGGA
>CAUDMG010002775.1:490000-682500 GCA_958450375.1 Homarus gammarus | reverse complement strand
CATTTTAGGAGACTTACTTATTTTCCTTCCATTCTTTCCCTTTCTTCTATTTACTCTACTCATTCTATTCGGTTTATTATTAGGTCTTATGTGTTGGGTTCATTCACATACGCTGAAGTGTCTGTATACATTCGCTCAGTTGGAGGAAAAATCAATCTCTTTTTTCCGAGTTTCTTTAAGTACTGAGGTTATTTTTACAGTTATTACGGGACGCTAATGTGAAAACAAGAAATAACCCTCGTGTGTGTGTATGTGTGTGTGTGTGTGTGTGTGTATGTATGTGTGTGTGTGTGTGTGTTAATTTCATGGTGCGCCTCAGTGTGTAGTGATGGTCACCAAACATCCCCACTGACGAAGCCAAGCCACCCTCCCCTCCCCTTCCCTTCCCTTCCCTTCCCTTCCCTTCACCCCTCTCCCCTCCCTTCACCCCTCCCCTCCCTCAACTCTTATAGCTCATTACCATACGGGTGACATTTCCTCACATCTCTCTGTTTCATCTCCCGCCGCTAGTAGGGGTAAAGGAAGGGGGGAGTAGAGTAGAGAGGAAAGGAGGGGGGGGAGGGACGGAAGAAAAGAAGATAAGGAGGATAGGAAAGTGAGAGGGATGGTGAAAAACCTACCCCTCTCACATACACACCATCTCTACCCCTCACCTCACCTCTCATAAACACACACCAACTCTTGCCCCCTCACCCTTTCCCTTACCTCCCTTTACCTCCCCTTACCTCCCCTTACCTACCTCTCAGTTGCGTGTCTGGTAGCGCAGTAGAAAGCGGCGTTACGCGGGTGATCTGGCGAAGGGCTGCAAAACTAGATTACTTGGCGGTAGAGTCTGGCTAGATTACACCTGTTTTAGCTTCCTGGGGGAGAGGAGGGGTGGTAAGGTGGGGGGAGAGGAGGGGTGGTAAGGTGGGGGAGAGGAGGGGTGGTAAGGTGGGGGAGAGGAGGGGTGGTAAGGTGGGGGAGAGGAGGGGTGGTAAGGTGGGGGAAGAGGAGGGGGTGGTAAGGTGGGGGAGAGGAGGGGTGGTAAGGTGGGGGAGAGGAGGGGTGGTAAGGTGGGGGAGAGGAGGGGTGGTAAGGTGGGGGAGAGGAGGGGTGGTAAGGTGGGGGAGAGGAGGGGTGGTAAGGTGGGGTGTGGGAGGGGTGGTAAGGTGGGGGAAGAGGAGGGGGTGGTAAGGTGGGGGAGAGGAGGGGTGGTAAGGTGGGGGAGAGGAGGGGTGGTAAGGTGGGGGAGAGGAGGGGTGGTAAGGTGGGGGAAGAGGAGGGGTGGTAAGGTGGGGTGTGGGAGGGGTGGTAAGGTGGGGGAGAGGAGGGGTGGTAAGGTGGGGGAGAGGAGGGGTGGTAAGGTGGGGGGAGAGAATGAGAGGACAAGGGATGGGAGACGGAGGAGGAGGGAAGAGTAAAGGAGGGAGGAGGGAAGAAGGGGAGGGTAAGGAAGGGAGATGGAGGAGGGAATAGGATGAGGCAGAGGATTGGGGAAGAAATGGAAGAAAGAGAGAGAGAGAGAGAGAGAGAGAGAGAGAGAGAGAGAGAGAGAGAGAGAGAGAGAGAGAGAGAGTAAACAAGAACTAGTCGCCATTGTCTTGTCGATTTTTTTTGGCATCTTTCCTCATGTTTGTTTTTTCTCCTCTCCTCCTCTTCCTCCTCCTCCTTCTCCTCCTTCTCTTCCTCCTCCTCCTTCTCCTCCTTTTCTTCCTCTTCTTCTTCTAACCACCGAAGGAGAGAAAAAAGGAAAAGTAATTGCGTATTCGTGAGTCAATCTTAAACCCTATGTTCCATCTTTCCCTTCCCCCCCCCCCCCCCTTCCTCCTGCCCCTCTCTTCCTTCCTTCTCCTCATCCTCCACCACCCTTCTTCTCCTCCTCTTTCCTTTTCTTCTAACCACCGTCTACCGAAGGAGGAAAAAACGGGGAGGTAATTGAGTATTCGTGGGTCTATCCCGCCGTGGTTTGGTCGTCCTAACTCGTGGTGGCCGCCCCGCCCCTATCGTGTTCTTGTAATGAAATCCACGACGGAAATTTAAATACAGTGAACATCAGCATCCTCACTTTATTCTGTCTTTCTCTCTCTCTCTCTCTCTTGGTTTTATTCTCTCTCTCTCTCTCTCTCTCTCTCTCTCTCTCTCTCTCTCTCTCTCTCTCTCTCTCTCTCTCTCTCCTCTCTTTATTCTCTCTCCCTTCTCATTTAATTTGTAGGTTCTCCGGCTGCCATAAATTTCTTCCTTCTCTCTCTCCTTTTCCTTTCCTTTATTTTTTTGGGGGAGTTCTTTTGTGTTTTTCCGATTAATGACCCAACCTAGCCTAACCTAACCTGACCTGACCTAACCTAACCTAACCTGACCTAACCTAACCTAACCTAACCTGACCTAACCTAACCTGACCTAACCTAACCTCTAACCTAACCTGACCTAACCTAACCTAACCTAACCTGACCTAACCTAACCCAGGATACGTCGGGTTACAGTTAGTTACCCGTAAATGCTAGAGCCTCCATAACTCTCGACGTGTTGCTTGTTGGAGTATCATTTTGCGTCGAAAATTTGCATAATATCCAATTGCCTTGCCAGCAGTTTCCTGTGTTTTAACGACATGATAATTTTTCTGCACCACGCAAATTGTTGCACAGAGCCCGATGTAGTAGAACAACCCTCTCCTTCCCTCCCACCCTCCCTCCCTCCCTCTCTCCCTCTCTCCTTCCTCTTCTTCACTCCTGTCGTTCTGCTCTTCCTTCTCTTCCTTCTTCACTCTTTCCTTCCTTACTTCACTCGTCTCCTTCTCTTCTTTCTTCACTCCTCTCCTTCTCTTCCTTATTCACTCGTTCCTTCCCTACTTCCTTCGTCACTCCTTCCCTCTCTTCCCTCACTCTTTCAGCAATGTCTCACCTTCTCACCATTTTCACTTTCTTCTTCTGTCCTTCCCTCCCACTTTTTCCTCCTCTCTCATCTCTGTCTCCTTCCCCAATTGTCTCCCTACCCCCCCCCCCTTCACTACCTCCCTCCATACATTCCTCCCTCCTCCTTCACTCCTTACTTCCCACTACCCCTCCTTCACTCCTTACTTCCCACTACCCCTCCTTCCCCCCTTCTCCCCTGATCCTTACCACCATTCTCCCCTCCTCTAACCATCACCACCATCACCATCCGTCACCATCCATCACCATCATCACCATCCGTCACCATAAGCTTTCTCATCATCACATAACATCAACCAGTCAGAGGTAACATAACTGCTAACACCAGTCACTTGTCGCTCTCACAGTCACTACAACAGTTGACTGGTGAGCTGTTAGCCACTTGACGCCATAAAGACGAAATTTCAGCCTGGTGGTGAACTGTAAGATTTCATTCAGTGTTCTAGACGTCTCAGTAACATGTATTATTGACAGCTCAGATGTAACTGTATCTGAAAGTATTTTGTATTTACGTGTTCCAAAGTATTTTTTTACATCTGTTTATATTGCAACAAATTTCTACTCACAAATAGGGATGAAAGCTAGTTATGACCCCAATATTAACAGGCCCTAATTCCAATGGGCCCCAGTTCTAGGGAATCTCAGTTCTAAGGGCCTCCAATCCTAGTGGTCCTTAACCTAACCTAACCTAAACTGTCCTTGGTTGAATACACTCACTGTTTATCATCGTCTGTAAGCATAATTGACCTGTTTAAATGTTGAATTATTGTAAACTTAAATGAATCTATCTATCTGTATTTTGCGAGTTATCTAACAATTAAGTTTTGATTTATTAACAGCGAATGGGAAGACATTGGGTTTATTTCATAGAAGTTTATTTTATTTTCCTTGTAGGTTCTCTCAGCCAACAAAAAAAATCCCCTCACGGCTTAATGTTGACGTTTGTATTCTAGCGGTCGGTTTAGGTTACATAATATCTCGCGAGTGTGAAGCATTGAGAGAAAACGTGGAAGGAGTTGATAGGCCTAACTATGGTAAATTTCCTAGTCATTCTCGTTTGGCTTCTGTTCATCAAACCCCTATGCCAATTAATAATCAGAACAATACCTAATTAGTTCAGGAATGGTGTGAGTTAGACCACTATGAGTTAATTGAATACTTGACCTTTGTGGAAGTAAATTAACCATTGTTTGTCTTGTCCTCTGATGCCGAATGTAATAATTAATGTCCGTTGTTATTGTAATGATTAGAGTGTGTTATTTTTTTTCACCCTGTATGTGTGGGTAGTTAGTATGGGTAGTGGTATGCTCTCTCTCTCTCTCTCTCTCTCTCTCTCTCTCTCTCTCTGTAAGTAAACAAATTAATTATTCAAGTAAGCAACACGAGTCATCTCACAGCTATTTTACACTTGCAGATATAAATTTAAACATAAAGCGTAGCGTAATTTAGATGAAACTCTCAACACACAAAACGAAATACTAATTAGCAAATTACTTAACACCACCGCCCACCACAAAACAAACAAACATTAATATATATAATAACCATGACTGAAATTCTAAAGCTCATTTTTTTTTTAGAGAGAGAGTGAGAGTGAATCAACAAGGCAATTTCCAGAGGACATCACCCGGCCTGGGAATCTTGCACAATAATAACAAATGAACCGCAGCGAGCGTTGTTATCTGGCGGCTGTGACATGTACAGTGTATTTGTTAACTTACACACCCACCTTAAAATGTATCCCAGTGCTGCGTGTGTGTGTATGAGTGTTGGTATGTATGTATGTATGTATGTATGTGTGTGTGTGTGCGTGTAAGTGTGTGTCTGTGTATGTGCGCCTCACGCCAGCGCGGGAAACACATAAACAAATTAGATGCCGCGCCGCGCAACCCGCTAGGGAGGAGGAAAATTCCCCCCCACCCCCTACCCCCAACCTCTCTGTTCCCACCACCTTTCATAAGTCTTCGCTCGACTGTCGTAACTCACTGTTCATCGTGGGAGGTGAGCGAGGTTAGCGGCCTCAACAGCGACAGAGGGTGAGGGCAAAAGACAACGGGAAAAAAGCTGTGTAAAGAACGCAATAGCGGAGGAAAGGGCTCATTATCTATTCATTGGGACATTAATTCATAAAATACTAACCCGTGATAATCCTCTCAAAGTCAAAACGAACACCCATGAAATTTTTAGCGCGGGAGAGCCAATCGAGTTAACGGCGCGGAAAACTAAAATTGACCTTATCCCACCTGGCAATAGGGAGCGGCTAACAAGGCATGATGGGGCAAATTTAGCCTTTATGTGCGGGGCGGGGCGGGGCAGCGGGTTGATGATGCCCCGGGATATAGCAGCTTGGGGAAAACTCCCGCCATGTAACAAGTCTGGGGGAGGAGGCGAACTATACTAAAACATAAACACGTTGAAACCCCGCTACCACCACCCCTGCCACCACCCCTGCCACCACCACCACCCCTGCCACCCATGTCACCACCACTGCCACCCCTGCCACCACCGCCACCACCCATGTCACCACCACTGCCACCGCCTCCAACCCTGCCACCACCACAACCACCCCTGCTACCACCCATGCCACCACCACCACCCCACCACCACCACCACCACCACCCCTGCCACCACCACCACCCCTGCCACCACCACCACCCCTGCCACCCATGTCACCACCACTGCCACCCCTGCCACCACCGCCACCCCTGCCACCACCGCCACCACCCATGTCACCACCACTGCCACCGCCTCCAACCCTGCCACCACCACAACCACCCCTGCTACCACCCATGCCAACACCACTACCCCACCACCACCACCACCACCCCTGCCACCACCACCACCCCTGCCACCACCACCACCACCACTGCCACCACCGCCACCACCCATGTCACCACCACTGCCACCCCTGCCACCCCTGCCACCACCGCCACCCCTGCCACCACCACTGCCACCACCTGCCACCACCCCTGCCGCCACCACCACCCCTGCCACCACCGCCACCCCTGCCACCCGTCACCACCACCACCACCCCTACCACCACCACCACCACCACCCCCGCTACCACCACCACCGCTACTACCACCACCACCACCACCACCGCCACCACCCATGTCACCACCACTGCCACCCCTGCCACCACCACCACCACCACCGCCACCACCCATGTCACCACCACTGCCATCCCTGACACCACCACCACCCCTACCACCACCACCACCCCTGCCACCACCGCCACCCCTGCCACCCGTCGCCACCACCACCACCCCTACCACCACCACCACCCCCGCCACCACAACTCATCTCCCCAGACACGACCTACTCAGCCCCGAGATTCGTGACAGGTTAAAGTCATCCCCTTAACAGAACCACAGCCATACACAGAGACCAGGTAAGACCCATCAACCAGCAGCTGTACACCTTGTTCGGGGGGATCTGGTAAAACGATTCCAGTAGAACTCCTATAAAGTTTCCCACTAGAGAACGTCAACAACCATCACCCAATCCTTACTCACCATCACCCACCCCTTACTCACCATCACCCACTCCTTACTCACCATCACCCACTCATGACTCACCATCACCCACTCATGACTCACCATCACCCACCCCTTACTCACCATCACCCACTCATGACTCACCATCACCCATCCCTTACTCACCATCACCCACCCTTTACTCACCATCACCCACCCTCTACTCACCATCACCCACCCTCTACTCACCATCACCCACTAATGACTCACCATCACCCACCCCTTACTCACCATCACCCACCCTCTACTCACCATCACCCACCCTCTACTCACCATCACCCACCTCTTACTCACCATCACCCACCCTCTACTCACCATCACCTACTAATGACTCACCATCACCCACCTCTTACTCACCATCACCCACCTCTTACTCACCATCACCCACCCTCTACTCACCATCACCCACTTCGACTTACTACTCTTGGATTTCACTAATGCGATCTTGGTTCGATTCCCTCTCAGGCTGGACGTAAGAGAAAGCTCCTCTCTCTCTCTCTCTCTCTCTCTCTCTCTCTCTCTCTCTCTCTCTCTCTCTCTCTCTCTCTCTCAACCATACACGCTCAAAAACAAAGATGGCGTATCACCTGTGCTGTGACCGTAACAATTTAATAATCCCTCTCACCTGAGGCCGAGTGGTGTGGAGGGGGGAGGGACGAAGGGGTTGCAGGGAACAGGTGAGGTGAGGGATGGGTGAGGTGAGGGGTGGGGGGGGTGTTTGAGTGGCACTTGGTGACTCTAAGGCCACTAGAGGGCCAGTTGAAGGGCGTCTCTCATCGCCCTCTTCTAAGACTCTTGAAATGTTTGAGGGGAGATATGTGTGTGTATGTGTGTGTGTGTATGTGTGTGTGTGTATGTATGTGTGTGTGTGTATGTATGTGTGTGTGTGTGTGTGTGTATGTATGTGTGTGTGTGTGTGCATGCGTGTGTGTGTGTGTGTGTGTGTTTGTGTGTGTGTGTGACGTACAGGAAGCCAGTTCTGTATCCACTCGGCCGCTACAGCTCTACAGAATTAAAGAATAAAAGTCATGGTGATATTAAATGTTGTGAAACTAGTGAAAATGAGACACGGTGGATAACAGAAAGCGAAGAAGAAATGGGAACCGGTAGAAGAATGAAGGAAACATGAATCAGAAAGGAGAGACAGAGCACAGACAGACATATAGAGACAGATAGACAGAAAGAGGGAAAGAGATTCTCGCCTTTATATGAATCACCCTCCAGGCGAGAGAGAGAGAGAGAGAGAGAGAAAGCACACAGCGGTACACAGACAACTGCTGCAGTTTTTCGCTATTTTTTGTTCTATGTCATTCTTCAAAGGCGGGCAATAAAGGTGTGAGTGACAAAAATAGAACGACGATGACACGGAGTAGAGGAGAAACGAGGTGGAAGGGAGAGAATCAATAAAATAATAAAAACAACTGACGTATAACTTTATCTAACTTAACCTAACTTTAACATTACTCTAACTTAACCTAACTTTAACATTACTCAAACTTAACCTAACTTTAACATTACTCTTAACTTAACCTAACTTTAACATTACTCAAACTTAACCTAACTTTAACATTACTCTAACTTAACCTAACTTTAACATTACTCAAACTTAACCTAACTTTAACATTACTCAAACTTAACCTAACTTTAACATTACTCTAACTTAACCTAACTTTAACATTACTCAAACTTAACCTAACTTTAACATTACTCAAACTTAACCTAACTTTAACATTACTCTAACTTAACCTAACTTTAACATTACTCTAACTTTAACATTACTCTAACTTAACCTAGCTTTAACATTACTCTTAACTTAACCTAACTTTAACATTACTCCAACTTAACCTAACTTTAACATTACTCAAACTTAACCTAACTTTAACATTACTCCAACTTAACCTAGCTTTAACATTACTCCAACTTAACCTAGCTTTAACATTACTCCAACTTAACCTAACTTTAACATTACTCTAACTTAAACTAACTTCAACCGAACTCTAATTTAACGTAACCTAACTAAAGCTAACCTAATTTAACCTAACCTAATTCAACTTTATTTAATCTAAACTAACTAAACCTAACCAAATTTAACCTAGCCGAAGCTGACATAACTTAATCAGAAATAGTTATCTACAAACATCCATCCCAGATTCCTTATTTCTTTGAACTTCAATTTCATTTTATACATCACAGAACAATCATAAAGTAAAAATACACAAACCTAAAAATAAATCTGAACACATGAACAATCCTTCAGATCAATTTTGTAGAATAATGCGATAGATCTCCAGTTCACCCTTATCAGAAAAGATATCATTTCACACATTCAAAATCACATCACATGATACAAAAATGTTTATCATTCTTATTCAGTTGTAAGTCGCGATGGCTAAATTCATATTTAACTTAAATATGTTAGTATCTGATTTCCTTTCATTTGTATTTAATAAAATGTATTAGTAACTGAATATTTATTGGATTTGCTCAATCGTGTTTTACAAAATAAACTAAGAAAGTATTTATTTCGTTGTTGAATTTGTTGTTGATGAAACATTTTCACTCGCTAATAACAAAATATCATATAATATTGCCTTTATATATATGTTTTAGTAAACTCTAATATTAGCATAGATAGTCATGTTCTATCACAAGTTAGTCATATATCACGAATTGTTTTTCGTTCTACGGGTATAGTTGGAGTCCACGGAAGTCTTATGAAATATGTATGTATTGTCCTGCCCACGGTGATATTTATAGTACTACAGGTATAAGAAAACACAAGTGTATTATGAAATGTATAAACATTAAACACTATAGCGTAGTGACTGCTGGCGAGCCCTTAAAAGTCCTGCACGTAGTTTTATATTTTTTCAAGTACATTTCCTTTTTTATGCAGGTTAATGCAACACTTTTTATGCTACTGTCACTATATGGAAAACTATGTACCTGAACCTCTACTTGTGCTGGCTTAGGTTTTATTTAATTAATTTCGGGCGAAAACTGGAAATTGAAATGGTATCCTTTCTTGCTTGAATCCTAACCTTCCATTCTTTCTTGCGATCTTTTCCTTTCCTCGTCTTTATCCTTGTTATTCACTACCTCTCTACTTTCTCATTACATTTCACCTCTACCTTTTATTCTCATTACTCTTTATCACTCTATCAATTATTATCACTATTCTCTACCTCCCTAACGTTTATCTCTTTATTCTTTACCACCTCTCGTTATTATTTATTATTATTCTCTTTATTATCACTATTATTTACCTCTCTACCCTTTATACACACCTGCCTTCCCTTTATGATAATGAGACACTCAAATTAGCGTCTGGGTAGATGCGTGTGTGAGTTAACTCTCAGCCAACACTCACCAGGTTAAATTCTCCTTGTTATGACGCTTCAAGTGATTCTCCTCCTGCCTAATGTGTTATTATGACCTCTGCTTCTGGTAGTCTATACGTTCGCTCTTGACTCTGTAGAGGTGTGTGTGTGTGTGTGTAGGTGCGGTGTGTGTGTGTGTGTGTAGGTGCGGTGTGTGTGTGCGCGCCTGAT
Source organism: Homarus gammarus (assembly GCA_958450375.1). Taxonomy (NCBI): domain Eukaryota; kingdom Metazoa; phylum Arthropoda; class Malacostraca; order Decapoda; family Nephropidae; genus Homarus; species Homarus gammarus. Next base: position 672,504 of record CAUDMG010002775.1, on the reverse strand, counting down.
TGTGTATTCATGTATGTGATGCATTTTTCCTATCCATTCATTTAATTAATAGGATAGAGGATTCTGCTAAATATCGTCCAGAGGCTGTGGTCGCTATTAACGGGTCTAGCTCATCAAGCCGCTGGGTAATTTTAGCCAATCAGGGACCACCTCGCTACCAACGAGTTAACGACCAGGGTAGTAATTTGTGCCCACGCCTGGGTGCAAAAAAAAAATTTGAAGAGAAAAATTAATTCTTAAGGAAGATAAATATTTAGCATTTTCAGAATATTACAAAAAAAGGTTAAAGAATTACTATTGCGGTAGCTAAGTTAATGTAGCCTAGCCTGATCTATCTATCAATTTCCTATTTTCTAGTAACTTGATTATAGCGCAACCACCTACATTGTAAAAGATAGATAGATAGATAGATAGATAGATAGACATTAATTCCGTAATATTGTCATACGAGTTTTCACTGAATCAGCATGTATATAAATAATTAAGGTGTACGCATAAGTTTTCCATTGACAATATAGGTATTCAGACAATGGACATAATTCAAATACAGTATATCATTTCGACTAGATAGCTGACAATGCCACCAGACGCTTGTTTTAATATTCTAGTATTGTTCCTTTGCTTAAGCTTGAGAAATTAATCTGTGAAAATAAATCTACGCGTACAATATTAGACATTAGATATCATTGAACTTGCATAAATCAAGAACGCTACGTCGCATTGAATTTTCCGCACATATGCCAACGTTAATAAGAGCTAACCGACCTACTGTATACACTAGGCTTGAGGTTAGTACAATACGAGTGCAGTAATAGAACATATTTAGACGTGTGGTGCTTTAACTAATTCAGAAACAACGTTATAAGAAAATTAACCTAATATATTTTGTCATTTACTGTACACTACATCAACTATATAACCATCTACACCAGGAGTAAAATGTAAATTCACTCACTTCGACACATGCTTCAACACACTCACAACAACACACTTGTCTCATCAACTCGCAGCTCACTCGTCTCAACATACTCGTCTTCACACACTCGCCTCGACACACTCGTCTTGATACTCTCTTCATCTCAATACACTCGTCTTAACGCACTCGTAACATGGTTTTGGCAATAGTGGCACTTTGTTTCATACGTGACATAGTCTTATTTTCCCTGATGACAAGAAAATGAAGAAATGGTAAAAAAAGGAAATTAAAAACGATGGAAGACGGGGAACGGTAAGAAGGTAGAAATGACAAAATGGAGGAGATAGAAGAAAAAGAAAAGACGGGAGAAAGGGAAGAAAGAGAGAGAGAGAGAGAGAGAGAGAGAGTATTAAGGAAAGGTAACAAGTAGAAGAACAATAAGAATAAGATGAGAAGAGACAAATAAAAAGCGATGATAATCAGCTCTTGTATATTTCATGAACACACACACACACACACACACACACACACACACACACCAATTATTTTCTCAAACTACTTATAGAAGAAATGTATTGGAGCCCTACTTACAGTTTAAAGTTAGGTTAGGTTAGGTTAAGTTAGGCTAGGTTAGGCTAGTGTTAGATTAGTTATGGTTAGGTTAGGTTGGTTTTAGATTAAGTTATGGTTAGGTTAGGTTCTGGGGTGTGTTAGGCCGCTGTTCTTACCTTAGGATCCTGTGGAACCCCTGACAAGTTCCTCCCTCTCTCCCTTAGGTCAACGTGTTTCATTACTCTCCGCCCTCTAACTGCCGCCATAAGAATAATGACGCTAATTTAGGAGTTTAGATTGAACTTTGTATTTTGGCCTTAATAATAATAATAATAATAATAATAATAATAATAATAATAATAATAATAATAATAATAATAATAATAATTGATGATTAGAGTAGAAATTATAATAAATATTCCAAATATTACAGATATGATAAACAAAGTAAAAATTATGGTCATTACTTCCTCAAATACCCACTTTTATTCATAGTAAATAACGAACATTAAAAAGAGAAAATCACTCCTTGAGTCCAGTAAATATATTTTTTACTCGAGTTAAAACTTACAGAGAGAACGAGAGAATTTTAAGTACAGAGACAAATAGAGAGAGAAATTTAAGAAACAGTTTGGAGAGGGAGGAAAGATGAAGGGGAGGAAAGTCGTGACAGAAAGACGGAAATGAAACCAGGAAGAAAAGAAAAAAAAATATCGAGAATAAGTTTTAACCGAGATCGGCAAACTGGATATGTGGTGGGGGAGCAAGACGCCAGGTCGGCGGGTTTGAGGGCGCGGCCTAGCGAGAATTAGCCTAGTTATAGCCAACCTCAAGGGCAGCCCGCCGCCCCTGCCCCCAGGCCACTCCTCCCTTTGTTCCTCTTCCCCGCTCTTTATCCACCTTTTCTTCATTATCTTTACGTTATTTTATTCCTAATTTTGGCTTTTATCTTAATATTATTTTCTTAATTTTGCGTATACGTTTTTGTAAAAGTTTAATGCAGAATTTGTCAGGTTTTTATATTATGTTCTGTCTAATTAGTAGCATTTCTTCGTGAATAGTCTTGTTTTCTCTTTATCAATTTCTAGGTATATATATTTTCTTAATGGCACTTAAAAAGGGCGACTTTTTTTGTTTACCTTTTTTCCTCTTTTCTCTCATTTTTGGCTACCTATTGTGTTTTGTTTCGTTTTTATTTCAGCTCTCTGGATTTTCTCATATTTGTTTATGACAAATAAATAAGCAGATAAACAAAACAATCAAGCACATTGTATATTGTTTGTATACTGTGGGGTATGATGTTTGGTTCACACTCAGGATGGAATGGGGAAAGGAAACTCACAATGTGCTCTCTGTATACATGTTGTATTGGATGTACAATGCAGCTTGGTGCTGGGAAGGCAGCATGGTTACAAGCGTGATGTAGAGAGAGCTGGTTGGTGAGGACGCTCAGAGAAGGACAGCTTGTGGGTCGCCATGCTCGCCGGCGGGAGCGAGGACCGCCAGGCAGGCGGAGGAGCGAGGGAAGGCCGCCAGGCAGCGGCGGAGGAGGTGTGTTGTTGGCTGGTTGGTGTGGGTAGAAAGAGGCAGGTCACTACGAGGTCAGGTCTTAAATAGCGGTGGGGAGGCGTGGCTTAGTAGTTGACCCCCGCTCCGTGATGTATGGCGGTGCTGGTTGACCTAGACCACGAGGCATACACTGGGGAATTGGTGGGGTCGGCTACCCAGCGACAAACAGCGTTTGTAGGGGAGAAATCCACTACAATACCTCTATCTATAATACATTGCACTCTATGTACAGTTGAGGACAAAATTCCCTGGACACTTGACAGGAGCTGGAGTACATGAGGATCATTAGGTGAGGAGAGATTAGATTTTCAAAGTACTGTATTTTCTTAGATTTTTCTTTGTTATAAAAAGGGGCTTTTCTCCCATTTTGTGGTTCTGACGTAATGAGACGAAAATCAGCATTATTAGATATAAATTAGCCAAATATATCATCCAGAAGTAGATGCCAGATAATGCCAAGTGTTCAGAGAGTTCTGTCTGCAACTGTACATTGTATACCTACATACATGAGTGTTTTAGGGCTAAATATGACCTTGACCTTGAATTACCATGGAACTTTGAATCATTCTGAAGGTTATATCGATCAGGTATTCTCAAAACTATAAGATACGAGACCAAGATCATCAAAATCGGCCCAGTTGTTCCTGAGATATATGTCAGTTTGTGATTTAGGCTGTGAAATTGAGGCAGTCATTTTGAATTTGCTCAAAATGGTTGCCAGAGTGAGATTCTAGTGTCCCCAACCTGGATATGTTTCTACGTGGCAAAAGGTAACTTCATACCAAATTTCACATTTCTGCCAGCTCTGAACGATTTTTGCATAAATCCACCCTACTAGAGTGCCATTCAGCCTTGGTTCCCCCCTATATATGCCACACTGGCACTCGGTTACACATGTATTCATAGTACATGTACATGTACACGATACTTATTATAATGCCTTTTCAAAGCATTTTGGCCATTTATATCTAATAAATTTTACCCAAAATTCTACCTCCAAACGTCATCACACACCACTGGTCTGACTGCACGGTTCACTTTTGACACAGACCTTTTTCCTTCAGATACTGTCAGTATCGTCACTTGGACTGCTATATATATTCACGTATAAAAACTTCTTTATCTAAATTTCTATTTGCAAGAATTCTAGTAGTTTTTCTTACAGGTTGACTGATAATTTAGATTTCATCGACGCTTAGGACAGCATCGACGAAGGCGCTAGCTGTATATTGTACAGTATTTGCAAGTTTTATGTCAGTTTTTAGCCTAAATTAACTTCCAAACCTGTCTCCCTCCACAAAAATCCACTTTCAATTATATTTCACCGAGGACAAAGCTAAAATTTAAGTTAAAACATAATACTGTAGAGTACATGCAGCTTGTAGACATTTTTTGTCCATAACAAAAAGATACAAACCTATCACATTGCCAATCCATAATAATGATCCTCAGTTCCTGCACGTTTTTTATTCCCACCAGAGGCGGATGCCAAAAAATTGTGAAAGGGAGGATAGGTACATAGAGAACTCGGTCCATACTCCACACATAGTTTCTTCTTTAAATATTATAATTCTTAAGTATTTTAATGTGTTTACTTTTTATTTAAAAATAAATAAAAAATCTATGTCACCAAATTTGGGGTCACAGCCCAAATAGCATTTATTTACAGGGTATTCACCCGAGATGGCAGGATACAATATATCACAATGTAAAAGGCTAAAGATTGACACTACACACAATACAGCACTGTATAAGCAGTTTTGTCCATCACACAAGGAGACAACCCCCTCACTATTCCATTAATCCATAACACTAATTCTCACTTCCGGTGCTTTTTACATTCCAGCCAATACTATTCAGTTATTCACCCAAGTTGGCAGTGTATTGTTGACAATCATAGATAATCATAGCTCTAGAGCTCTCAGCAACTGATGTGAATTCCTACCATCGAGTGGAAACCAAGCCAATGTTGTCAACAGGGCGAAATTTGAGCTAGCAGCTGAATCGGCTGGTATGTAGCCTACCACAACCAGCCGATTAGGCCGATTCATAGCACAAAATTTAAGATGGAAAGTGGCTAGACAAGTGTTCATCTCCTGAAGCTTAGCATGGCTTTAATATTTGGATACTGTATTGGAAATAATGACAGATCTAGTACAGTAGTTGTATTCTATTTTTAATTCTTCATATTCAATCAATAATTTCATACTGTATTAACTTATCCTGCAACTTTAAATTTTTGCTGGGATATAAAGTCAGTCTCATCTCTGGTTCAGTATCAAAGATGGTTATACATACATTAAACATTCTGTTCACACCTTGTATATAGGTAAAACACATGGTCACTGAAGAAAAACACTGCCATATCAAATCTAAAATTTTAATAACATCATCTCCACTCAATGCAGAAAATGGTCATCAGTAACTTTGCAAACATTAGTCTGATGGTACTCTGCAGTACAGTACAGGGTATATAAATTACTGTCAGTTTATGCACAGGCACATTAGCTTTATAAACAATGATATCCTATTTTTTCACAATGAAATATTGAATTCAAATTCCATGACAGGTTTACCTATGATAAAATAAATCACTAATTCCACAGGTGAAGCCATTAATACAATATATGCAACACAATATGGATATCTCTTTAATTTGTAATACACTACAAGTATACTGTGCAGGTACTGTATATATCCATAAAAATGGTACTGCATTTTAGGGATAAAAATCCACCTAAGTCTTAAAACACAAGTAAAACTGGATATTAGTGCATGCAGTACCATACAGTACTACTGGAAAAATTCACTTTTTTTCTTGATATCTGTTTTCCAAGCTTATCATAACCAAACTATTCCTTTCTAAAGTAGATAGGTGCTGATAATTTAGAGTTTGTATTATGATTTATCTTCATAATTTGTTAATATGCAAAGTTCAATCTGAATTAGGAAACCAAGAAAAGTAAAATTTGAACTGTACGTATATAAAAACTACAGTACAGTACTATATGTTGCAATTATCCCTGTAATGCATACAATATTGTCTACACATGTATATATTATGTGTATAAAAACTGATAGACACATAATTACACACAGCTCCTAGCATGTCGCCTCCTTTGAATCAAGCTGTGAAAATGATGCCATAACTCTCAGAGCATTTTCATTAGCTTCCTCCAAGGTCATCACCTCTAACATCAGGATACAGTTCATGATAGCCACCATTTCACGCTGCTTTTTGGCCTTCACCCAGATGCGTCCATTAAAACCTACTACTATTGTGTACTTAAACTTCTTGCTGATGGTCAGAAGGAAAGAATTTTTGGGATTGACAATCAGTCGAGCAACGTGTAACGAGACGTTGAACAAAAGACCACCTTCAGGAAGGGGCCCCATGCCTACAGCTCTATCATACGTATCAATACACACTAATTCGGGCTCCATATCTTTGTTAGCTACCAGAAGTTGTCCAAAAATAAGGTCACCCACTTTCATTTCTTTCTTCGTCTTTTTTGAGGCATTTTCAAATGACAAATATGATATAGTTGCTTGCTCACTTGCTCCTATGTCTATTATATAATTATCACCCTTTTTCTTCAAAACCGTCCCAATGACAAACTCCCTCTTCTGTGGAATGTAGCGTTTCTGATGTGAGTCAACATAATATAGCCTCTTTAATGTCTTCTTCAAAAGTCCAGGTCTAGTTGCACGGATTACATTGTCCTCCCACCGTAATCCCGGGCCAATAAAGATACGTTCCTTGTTTCTGTCAGGGTTATACTGTAGGACCTCATCCCCTGGAAGAACCACTTTGAGGACCTCAACTCCAGCTACCCTACATCCAAAGATAAGAACACAGGTTAGTATAGGACATAAAACATAAAAGTCAACAACTTAGCTTTAATGTTCTCAGTTTTATGAATTTAACATACAGTACAGTGGTCCCTCGGTTAACGAACGCCTTGGTTAACAAAATTTCGGTTAACAAATTACCTTCCATAAGATTATTCAATTCGGTTAACGAAAAAAATTTGGTTAACGAATTCCTCTCAACATGTTTTCACTTGCTCACCAGCTGGGATATTAGTCCGTCAATACAGTAATCGGTTCTAGGGCTTAAATTCGTTCCCATTTGAGTAAATATCAAGAAGGTTGTACTATTCAATAATTTTCCAAGTTTTATATTAAATTATTTAGTCATTTTAACAATTATTTAACACAATTGAAGTACAGGAAACTAATTTTTAGTGCGCCAAACAGCCACTCAACTCACCAAACAGGTGTCAGTTAGTATCTCTGGTCAGTAGAGGTAACATCTTGCTTGAGACTCTCTTGAACATAAACTATTTATACGTTTTTACAGTACAATTATTGGTCATTCTGAAATTTATTTACATATTGACAATATATAGTGCAGTGCAGTGTTGATTTAAAGAAAATAATCTTGAATTACACCTAGTTACCTTAAAATTTTATGGGTGAAATGACGGCATGAAGCATGGGGTAATTTCTCTTCCACCCCCACTTCCTTCACTTCTTCTCCCTTCTCCTCCACCCCCACTTCTAATTCCCATCATCATCAACCAGGAGCCATCTACATACACACCTCAAAGTAAGTGTACTTTATTGCATTGATTTTTACTTTGTATGTAATTTTCGGTGAGCTGGAACCAATTGCCCAAAATCCCATTGAAACAATGGTTTCGGTTAACGAACAACCTTCTGGAACAAATTGTGTTCGTTAACCGAGGGACCACTGTACTGAATTTCAAAAGAAATCATATAAAGCTTAAACACTCAGTTTATTTTATCTGATGATTTAACACCACAACATAACCCCAGGTAGTGTTAAGGTGTTTATTCATCAGGTGAAATAAGTTTGGGTGCTTAATCTTCACATGTGTCTAAATAACACAATATTCTCAGTGACAGAATCATTGTTAAGAAAATAGCAGGGAGGTTATGGCCTTGACACCTCTTAACAAAGTGACAAAAACCACCACTGAATTATGTCTCATTTGAGCAAGGTTGAGCTACAGTACAGAATAATATATACTGTACTGAATACAATGTTATTGTGATACTACAATTGTGCAACTTTTACGTAAATTCTTAAAATAACATAAAACGAAATATTATCCAACTATAATGCTCTGTATGTATTCTAAGGATTAATTTCTGCGACAGACAATAATGCACCATATCCGCAGTATTCCTACTAACATAAATCTGTATGTAGCTACAGTAGGTAGACCTTTAACTTTACATAACGGTTAATGATTCCTACTCCCCCCCACCACCCAAATATAGGAAAGCAAGGAACATGAAACTTCCACAGATGATGGTCGCCATTTTTACAATTAACTTCCACCAATGATGGTCGCCGTTTAAAGGTTAAAATATAAACTTAAATCATAAGGTAAATATAAAGAAAGGAACAAGACTTACATTGTAAGAACAGTACAAGAAAATCTTATCTAATATACTATAGGAATAGCCGTGTGTGTGTGTGTTCTGGGCAGCCGAAATGGCACAATCATATATTTTCCATCAAACTTGGTGGAAAAATAGCAAAAAATTCGTAGAGTGGAACAAACCTGGTCCCACGTAGATGGTTTCTTTAGGAAGGCATTAATTAACCATATTGTCGCTGTACGCTGTCAGCCCGACGGCGGTTGCACGCTAGCCAAGCACAAGCGTTCAAACTTTCACCGGGCACGAAGGGCCCACGTTCACTTGTAATTACTATAAAAACACACGCACATCATACAGTACATTGTACTACAATTTCATTGTGTCAAAAGAAATATACCATACAGTACAATAATTGTTATGTGACAGTTTTCTGCTGTAGTGAATCTTTATGTGATCCCAAAGATCCTTTTAAAGCATGTACAGTAATGAATGTCATAAAATTGGATTGGATTTATGTAACCAATATTCAAAAAGGCTTTCATTGTTGCTGCTGCAAAATTTTACTTTTCAAATTAATGAGGTAAATGTGGTACAGTAAATCCAGTCAGAAATTAATTTCCAACACCTAACATCATCGCTACAACGAATTAAAAATTATATCAATGAACTACGTCTGACTTTAGCACGAAAAAAACAAAAGTTAACAGAACTCGGAGGTTTGTTTCTGATGTTAAAGTTCAATGATGGTTTCAAGGGCAGATCCAGGAATATCAAAAGGGGGTCCAAGAAGTTGTGGGTGGGGGAACATGGCAAGCAAAGCGAGCCCACCCAATATCATGGGCATTTTGAGACCATTTTGAAGCCATGTGCACCTGATATTAGGAGATTAGGAGATATTCTGAAGTCAATAGCACTGGAAGTGCTTTTTACTATACAAAAATGCCTGAGTACAATACTGCATTAAAGAAAAAGTACTGAAATTTTCAGGTGAAAAGGAGGGGTCTGAACCCCCAGGACCCTCCCCAGGATCTGCACTTGGGTTTACCTTTCATTTGTAGTTTGGCTGAGGCTTGCTCAAGTGTGTATGATCACATTTCTTGTGGATGAATATGATCAATAACATTTTTGATTTTTCCGCCCTATCTCACCTGGGTGAGATAGTGGTCTGAGTTAACCAACTACCTAACGAATAACATCTAATAAAGAAAACTTACTTCTCACTGCAAGAATAAATCAAATTGGGGAAGGAATTGCACTTTTGGAACCCCCCCCCCCCCCACCCGAGGCCATATTTCTTTCCACTTCAATGGTTTACATGAGCAAGAATGTTTCATCCACATTAATGTTTCCATTTATACTCATGAACAAACAGGAAATATATACATTATTTGTGATACAATCTTGTCCCCAAAAAGGACAAGGATTTATAGTTTCCGCAGTATTAGTCTGCCGTTACACAAGAAGACTTCCCAGCATCATCTTTTCAATACACACGAAAACTTCCAGATTAGGTTAGGTTTGCTTATTAGGTAAGAGTTAATACAGTATTGTATTTCAGTTTATAAAGAAAAGTTGCATAGCATTCGGTCAGTCACTGAGAAGTATTTATGAACAAGAAGTGGTACTGGGGCTCAGATTTCCCAGTCGTAGATTAGTGCTCAGGACGGAAAGAATCATAAAAATTATACTGTATCTGTAATACAAGAAATATTTTCCTCTTCAACTTTTTGGCCTTTTTCTGAGGTAAAAACACAATTATAATATGCAAAGAAATATTAAGTTCAGGTTCAGGTGAAAACCATCATTTAGCATTGCCGATATTTTTGTTAGGTACTGTACCTGGTTAACCTGCACGCCTGTTGTTAAGTGTAATCCTAACCTGATAAGGAATCTCAAATGATCATTAATCGGTACATTTCTAGTAAACACAGAAATAAGCTCTATAGAGTATATACTGTACAGTATTTTTTTCACACAAGCTATACTGTATTAAAAACCTGGGTAATAATTTGTATTAGTATCTCTTCCTAACTACAGGACATATCACTTAGAAGATAAATGCTCTCTTTCCTAATGACAATATTGAAAAGTGCCAGAGCAATACAGTACTTTTTGTGTGATATACTGTAAATTCTACAATTTCTTCTATGTTGTGATAACAGATGCGGCTCCTCCAACCGCCATCAAATACTGTACCATATTGTTTTTATCTCATAGTTAACCCTTCACTATGGGGATGCCACATTAAATATTTTATTTGGCTAACACCAGACTATTTTATTCAGCTCAGAGAGGAACAGTTAGTAGACTATCTCCACTAACCCCTTCACTATGGGGATACCACTTTTAATATTATATTTGGCTAAGGCCACATAATTTTATTTAGCTCAAAGAGGACCTCATACACAAGGGGTTAAGGCACATAGAAGACCACAGTTGAAATGAGAAATCTTTAACTTTCTTCTCATTGGACACAATGTCAAACAATTGGAACAGATTGATAGAACACATGATTCCTGAAGTGTGGCAAACTTTCAACTGAAAACACATTTTACGACATTCATACATCAGAGGAACAACTTACAAAAATAAGAATACTGTACTCGAGAGCATTTTCATTGAAAATTTTTATTTTTCATTTTTTTTTTTACTTTTCGATTTCAAGTTTTGTTTTGTTTTTAGTTCCGTTGGTTGTTCTTTTGTCTTGTTAGGTTAGGTAGGGTTTACACACCGAGGGGTATAGGGGGGCAGATAGGAGGTTAGGTCAGGTCCTTCTGGTTTCTCTGGTTAGGTTAAATTAGACATATAATGGTACAGTATTTGAGTCGTTACATTTTTGATGATCGTTTTTGTTTGGTAAAACTTTATTTCCTCCACCATTTAAGGTATTTTCTTGATAAACTGAAGATTTTGTTTTCTCTTGATAAGTTTCCTAACTTGTTTTGTTTTTTTTCTGCAAGTTTTTACCCCAGAATTTACACCTACTTTAAGGTGCTGCCCACCTTGTATTATAAAAATTGCATTTTTTTTAAGTGAAAATGAGACCTCACTAAGTTATATAGTTTTGTTTTGTTTTTTGCTCATCTCTTTATATACAAATCAATATGGGGTTCCGTGGTTGTCCCCAAACAAATCTTTAACCCAATATTTTCTTCAGAGAAACTTCCTAAAGTTGGTGTTATGGGTGAACTGCAGTTGTCATGCATACCGAAGCAATTTAGTAAAATAAATCTCAAATAAATCAAACCTTATATGAAGTCCACAGATTATTCAGGACATTTACTAATTACACTACAGTACTTTCAAATACTAAATTACAATGAAAAATACATCTAAGAGATTTAACAGTGATTCGTCCACAGCTCAACCAAGACCTAACCGCTGTGTGAAGACCTTGCCTCTACTGTATTTTACACACCACAGACATTTCAGTTTATGTTACAGTCACATATTTGATACACAGATCTAACAGACACCTTATTATATCAACAAACACACTCACTCTTGACTCATTTTTGTTTCAGAATTAATTTCCAAAGCTCGTCGGTTATATCTCAGCACATGTTGTTGTTGTTGTGGGTGGTGGAGCTCGACGAATGCGGATTAGAAGGAAGTTTCTGAGAACGGATTCTTCATTTTTTAACGATATTTGTTTAATTTTTATTTTATTATTCTTTTTTGTTTATTTCACCACTTATCAGCTTACTAACCGTTCGGGCGGTTGGTTTGTTCTTTCTTATCAACTCTATTATCCATTGTTAGTACAACTGTACTTGAGGAAACCGGATGTTCGATAGAGTCACATCATGGGTCACACTCACACTGCTAAATAATTACACCCTTCTCACGAGTCCCAGGACTCAACCCATTCACACCGAAACACCATTAACAACAATAATTCCTTGAATTAAATTTTCTGAGTAAATATTACGACAACTTAAACAAACTTTCTTGCGTTTTCTATGTTATTATGTAAATATTATCCTCTTACATATAATAAAAGCGAATGATCTTATATGAAAAATGGGTGAAGTAAAGTGTGAAGATCTTGATGCTGGTGCGTAGATTGGTGGTACGGGAACTGGACTTGAAAAATGACGGTGGAGTTAGGAGGGACTTGGGGTTGGTGGATAGTAGTTGTAGGATGATAGGTCTTGGGGCTCAACCCAAGTGCTTCTGTTTTCTCATGTTTGTGTTTCAGCTAATTTTCGTCGTAGGTGTTATATTTATGTTAGGTGTTTGTATGTTTAACAAGTGTTGCAGTTTTATGCCTTACATTTTCGTGTCTTCTGTCCTAGCCAATGGTGGGGAGTACTTGTGTTTCCGCTAAGAACATCCCGTCTTTTTATGATCTAATGTTATAAGTGGTAGGGCTACCAAGGTTGTCAATGGGTTAACGTTGCATTCTTTCATTAGAGTGGAGTTGGTGTGGGTTCGAGGGCTCTTCTTTTACTGCGAGGGAACCACGTGTGTTCTCTTCTTAAGAACTTAAGAAAATAAGGAGTCTGCAATAGGCCGGTTGGCTTGTGCATGGCAGCTCCTGTCGAGAGATACTACCACTCTCTATCATCCATGAATCTATCCAGCCTCCCTTTGAAACTTTCCAGCGTTCCAGCACTTACTACAAAGTTGCTAAGTTTGTTCCACTCGTCCACCACCCTTTTTGTAAACCAGTTTCTTCCTATCTCCCTCCTAAACCTAAACTTATCCAACTTAAATCCGTTGCTCCGAGTCCTATCCTGCTCGGATATTATAAGAACTTTATCTATATCCCCTTTATTGATTCCTTTCACCCACTTAAATACTTCTATCATATCTCCCCGCACTCTTCGTCTTTCTAGGGAATGCAAGTTTAGTTTCCTTAACCTATCCTGATATGGAAGGTTTCTAAGTCCCGGAATTATTTTCGTCATTCTTCGCTGCACCGACTCTAGTGAATTGATATCCATTCTATAATAAGGGCACCAGAACTGAACCGCTTAATCGAGGTGCGGCCTGACTAGCGCAAGATATAGTTACAATAAGACCTCTGCACTCTTATTACTTACACTTCTAGATATAAAACCCAATACTCTGTTTGCCTTATTTCGAACATTAACGCACTGTTTTCTAGGCCGTAGGTCCGGGCTTACAAGTACCCTCTTCCATCCATTCTGTGATTGGTCCTGTCTCTATATCTTCTCTCTTCTTCCTTCTATCTCTTCCACCCATTCTGTGATTGGTCCTGTCTCTATATCTTCTGACTTTGTCCATATTCTTTTTGAGTGTTGGTGTAGGTGAACGTTTAGGGGAGCTATTTGCGCTCGTTGGTGTAGTTGACAGTTGGTGACTATGTCAGGATATCTGATGTTATATACATCCCTTAGGGCTAAAGTTTTGAAGTGTCTGCAGTTTCTTTATGTCTGTTTGTTTTATTGCATGAGTAGTAACGTCCCCGACTATCATTTAATTTACTGGTGACGTCCCAGGGTGATGTGTGTAAAATTAGTCAATACAAATGGGCTAACATTCAACCTCCGTTTAGTACTGTTATTTTACAAATATATTTAAGGCGTATACATTGATTATATATGTTGTCTAGTTAAGAAAATGTGCATTGCAACGATTTATTTCTCTGTACCGAAAAATGAATATTATGGAATAGAAACACATCACTCGTGAAATGGGAGTAGTAACTCAGGAGCCAGTAGTGTGCATGTCCATTATTTGCCAACTGTGGGTGAAGAGAGACCTATCAATGACGAGGTTAGAGTGAATACAACCTATAGCCAAATCATAACATATCATAATCTAACCTAAGCTCACATAACCTAACCAAATCTAATTTAATTTATTGTGACCAAACCAACCCTACCTTACCTAACATATTGACTGAAGTTCCATTATGTGAAATTTTTATTATTAAATTTTTTTATAGGTAAGGTTAATTTCCTAAATATAACTCTGTCCCGAATAAACTACATAGTTAATAAAAATAATAGTAATTTTTTATTATTATTATTATTATTATTATTATTATTATTATTATTATTATTATTATTATTACACTCAATAGTTCGGACAATTCCAAGACACTTTTCTTCTATGACGTTTGCTTCTCAAAAGACTTATATTCTTCTTCCTCCTCTTCTTCTTATTATTATTGTTTTTTTTAGCCATTTAATATTATGGTAACACCTTTAATCTCATTCAAACTCATTTAACTCCCGCATTTAAACTCATTCATGAAACGGATTATTTACATTCGTTTTCTTTGTTGCATTAAAAGAAAATGGATCTTTTTATGGGTGAACTTTGGTTTTTTATTATGGTTGTACGCTGTAGCAATTATTTTACTTTAGTGTAGTTTATTGTATTTTATCTTCTTCGCAATTGATCGTCTCGTTAGCCACTTGGGAGGTCGATCACGTCAAAGTTAGGGACTATTGACACTGGTGCGCACCGTTGGCAGGCATACAGGTGTTATTTCCAGGCCCAGCCACCAGTTGTAGCTAATTGCCTTGCCAGTGACATCATAATTCTCACACACAAGAATTATCAAATGTACCATGCCCGGATGCCCAGCTTCCTACGCCTCAGTGGTGAGGTGAGGGCTGGATCCTGGAGGAAGTGGAGGTCTTAGTGGTTTGAACTTGGCGCGGTAGAAGGCAGCAGCAGCGGGAGGAGGAGTGAGGACCTCCAGCTGGCGGGGGCGAGTCACTCAGAGACGTAAACAAAAGGTGATGATCTCTAGCTTGCCAGTTGCTTCCCTCCGCCACTCCTTCTTTCAGTTGGAAGGTGAGTTTTTTTATCTCATTTTTTAATGCCTCGCTGTATTACACATCTAATGGATTTCCTTGTGTGAAGGAACACAAATTGGGGGGTGGGTTGAGGCGGACAGTGGTTGGTAAACTGCTTGAATTGGTGATTGCTGATATTCTTGTTTACCCGTGTGGGTGATGATGTCACAAGCTGGACGGTGTGTGGGTGTCAGACCATTTATCACACACAACCACTCCTTCCTGTTAGTTGTCACCAATGCGTTAAAGTGTTGTGTGATGCCGTGTGTTTGTCATTAATAAACTAACACACACATGATGGAAAGTAAAACAGCTTGTTGGGAGTGAATGAGCACATAGTGAGCTGAACAAAATAAGTAATAATTTAATATTCCTATGCACTCACAATAGAGGTTTTAGCGATTTTGTATAAATATAACTTGTTCCATAGATTAACGTCTAGTAAGATGACAAGAGACAGAGAGTGTAAAGTGAACAGCCCATATTTACCCTAGGAATTAAAATATGTGTATTAGTGTTTTTTGTGTTTTATACAGAGAAATTTTATGTCTTACCATAGTCATGTTGTTACTGTTGTCAGCTAGAAATATGACAGGTGGCATAGAAGATAAGCACATTTGTCACGCCCTTCCTGTATTTAGATATCTAACCTAACCTAGCCATAGAACCCAGGAACTATATCTCACTTAACCCGAGGGGGCGGATTAAATTCCTAAGATTTCCCGGAAGATCGAAAATAAAATAATACCTTATATCCCTATATAAGAACGAATAACAGAAATTTTTATTTTTGAGTTATTTTCACTTCGGTATAATGTACTGTACATTGCCTACTCCTTACTGAGCCAATCACAAGAAGTGTTGATGTTACATGATGCTCTTGTACATGCACTTACTCCCGTTTTCGTAGGAAATTTTTATTCCTTTTTTTTTTTTTTTTTTTTTTTTTTTTACTTTTTGAATTCAGGTTTGATTTCTTTAGGTTCCCTTGATTTTTCTATTGTCTTGTTGGGTTAGGTTAGGTTTACAAACTGGTGGTTCCAGATTAGGTATGTACGAATGAAGAGTATATTTCAGAACTTAAATACTTTACTGTACTGTATACTAGTACTGTACAGTATTGCTTACTCCTGCTGCTGAGTACAAGTTAAGGTTCTAAATCCTCAGTAGCTGTGTAAAAGGGTATGCAGCAGTGTGTGTAACATTACACACATTACAGGAAATAGTTTACTACATATGGCTGTATTCAAGCACAGTGCATACCATACTTTTCTGATCATATGAGGATTTGGACCTCCAACTTATTTCACCTGATGATTAGACACCCTAACACTACCTGGGGAGGGGGGGGTGTTAGGTTAGCATTAGGGTGGTTAAACTGGCATGCCTAACCTTTGTGTGATCCTCATTTTCTAATCTATGAGCATTTTAATCAATATATTCTCTTGAGAAGAAGACATTTACACTTGCTTATCTGAAGAAGTTGTGTACACTATCAGTATTAAGTGTAATAGTTTTGTTGTGTTTGCAGTCATCAGTTGAGCCACAGCATGAGACCAGCTGTCTACAAGACCTTGAGACAAACAAGATGAAGGCCGGCGATGTGTGTCGCTGTATCACTGATTTTTCTGGAGTGTTGGAAGATGAGATAACAGTGTATAAAAATGATATGGTGCAGGTATGAGATAGTTGGTATACAGTACTGTATACTGTAAGTAAACGTACTGTTCATTAGGTGTTTTGTGTAACAAAGTCAAGAGCTCTTCTCTGCCTTTAACTTTTGTAATTTCATGTAAGTAAATGTAATTGACTGTATAATGTGTATTTTGTTTTATTATTAGCTGTGTGCTTGTTCAGTTTAAATATTTTTTGGCATTACAAGCAATTAATTGATGCTTTACTTTAAATATAAATGATAGTAAAGTAAATTACTGGTACCATCTTCATTGCAGATACACTCAGTGGTGGACCGACACTGGCTGGAGGCCCAGGGAGGCGGGTCAGTTGGTCGTGTCCCCTCAAGTGTGTTGGTTAAGACAGAGATACCCCCTCACCCACCACACCTTCCTCTGTTTGTAGCTTCGGCAGAGTTCATGCCGTCACAACCTGGTGATCTTGGCATGGCCAGAGGTACATGTAGTTATATTGTATGTATTTATTTGTTTACATCTAGTGAGTTGTACAGAACAGTAAACCCTTGTTATTCGTGGGGGTTAGGTTCCAAGGAATGGCACGAATTGGCAAAACTGCAAATACAGTAGCAAATTATACTACCATAGTGCACTACTGTATACAGTACCTAGCTATACTGTGTGTGAGAAACTTAAGTCACCCATACTGATATTTGTATGTGGAAGCATGAAACATGATGAAGTGTACTGTACATACTGCAAGGTGAAGTCTGGTTACAGATGGCAGCAGTCATTCCTTCCTTTAACTTATTTAATATTTCATTTTTCTTGGTAAAATTTATCAGTCACTTGCCTTTTATGTTTCATTTCACTAGCACTAAGCATTATTTTAGGGGCCATTTCACACAAAAAACACTTAAGTTTTGAACACAACACGAGAGATGGTGCATCACAGGCAATGGTTGAGTACAAACAAGGGAGAGGAGATGCTGTGGGCTCATGGGGGTGACTCATAGTACTCTCACAGAGGCTCATGAGCTAGCCACCATCTGCTTGCCATGAATATTCAAAACCGCAGATTGTAAACCCGCAAATAAGAAAGGTTTACTGTACAGTAATATCCCCAGTAGATGGAACAATTGGTGCTGAGTGTTACTAGGTTTGAGAGATTTCCAGGAATTGAGATGAATTCTCTTATGCCCGGAAAAATTTTATGTCAACGAAGTTTTTGCAGGCATCAGAACTATGCATCTGGCACAGAGCACCATCGCTACGGAGGCTTAACTGCAGACAGTCAGACACAGAGCGGTATTTATTTATGGAGGTGCTCTTTAACATGTACAGTACAGTATATTGTGAATAAACAAAATATACTACTGTATATTATACTGTACTAATCACCAGCAGATGATATCATCTTGAACTTTTGATGCAGGCAGGTCAAATGGTGTACTGTACTGTATAATGATACAGGATGGCCTGCCTTTGTCCTGTACCATCTACTGTAGCAGGTGCTATCTGTCACTCTCCTCAATTGTACGTGTATACTGTGTACTGTACATGCACCCTCTACACACTAGCTTACAGTAGACATACACTGTATACAGTACTCTGCTATGTACAGTACTGTATACAGTACTCTGCTATGTACAGTACTGTATGTACAGTACTTTCACACTTACTGAATGTACATTACAGTATACGTATGTAACTGTAATCACTTTTTACGTCTTAACACTAATTTAATGGTGCTCTTGTCTAATAGTATCCTGGTACAGTAATATACAGTACTGCACAACATAGATCACAATTAAAAACAGCAGCAATCGAGTGAACAAGTTTGTATAATGGAAGCAGACAATTAACTATGTATGTCATGATACTAGAGTTTGAGGAGATAGGCTGCGAGATACATCAGACAATCATAGGCATCCCATGCAGTCACATGACAGTAGTAGCCAATTGCAGAGCACAAGAGCTCTGAGCCTGCCCACCCATGCACTCGGCATGTGTCAGCACATGATGCAATTGCTCGAAAGGCCTGGAATGGAGAGAGATTTCTTGGAATACTAAAATTTAATTTTCCGGGTAATGGAAAGTTCTGGGGATCAAAGATTATGGCGAATGGATTATTGTACAGTAATTTTCCTTTTTTTAAAACAGTGCGAGGCATGACTTTTTTTGCCCCCTCCAATCCATCTGTAGTTTGATAATACAAATTGATATCTTTGTTACTTATTATTGGGCTTTCTGTATTTCTTATGTTCAGCCAATTTTTTATTGTACTTTTATTTTTCTACTTTCTCTTTGATGCTTTTCCTTTATCATGGTGGCAAACAGGTGGGCACCATTTCCCTGTTATTCAATATGTTTAGCAGTTCTTAACCATTACATGTCTTCAAATTAGTGTACTTGTATAGTAGTTGAATACTGATATAATATACAGTAGACACATGAGTCAAGATAAACAGATCCACTCTTGAATTTTTCTCAGTACTGTACTGTAGTATATGATTTTTCCTCAGGGGATTTTGTCATTGGTTTAAACCCTATTGATGAATCCTGGTGGTGTGGTGAAATCAATGGCAAGAAAGGTATATTCCCCCTCAACTTTGTATGGAGAATCAACAAGGATATCATTGAGGTGAGACTCAACTCTTACCTTCTGTAGACTCTTGTGTTTGTACTCTTTTTTTGACTGTTAAATTGTAATTGATTTATATAATTTGGATTTGTGTCATGATTTTTTTTTTAATTATCCTTCAGTCATTAAGTAGATTATTATGTTTTACGTGTTTATTTTTTTTGGGGGGATACACATATTCCATCTCAATTTGTGTAACAGTGAGAGATATCTGCTGCACCTGCCTAAGCCTTAGTTTGAAAATGATTCAAAGTGATACTGGCACACACCAGTACATGATGATCCTTTATTGATGACAGGAATATCACAACAAACTACCAAAATTAAAAGCAACTATGCCTAAGCCAGATGCTCATTTAAGCATATTTTGTATATGTTGCATTTGTACAGTACTTATGTATTTCTGTATTTTTGTCTGTAGCAAGATTATTAGAGTAATTAAACTCCACCCATCTGTGACCTGAGCTGTTTTCCTCAGGTAGTCATTTGTCTTAATGTGAAGTGTGTCCATTCTGGTAGCCCTAAAATAAGTAGCTCAGTTACCCTCCCTCTGCCTAATGGTAAGGCTGAGGTGGGCTGTGACTGGGGAAGGACCTGGGAGATAATGTTTTGTGACCAGTCAAAATGATGGTTGTGGAGTAATTATGGTGTGATGACTAACACTCATTACTTTCAGCGTTGATTGTATCCTGGCTGACAGGATATGGCAGGAAGAAACTGAGACTTATTAATAGATTAGTTCCAGTTAGTAATACAGTATCAAGAATTTCTGGCTCCTGAACTCATTTACTTAATTCATTGGATAATTCATATACTGTATTGCTTGATTCATGCTTAGTTATAAAATGGGATTTCAGGATAAATAGTGCAATTTCTTCATTTTAGGTAGAAGACACAGCTGAAAAACCTGTCAGGATGAAGGGGAAAGTAAACATGAGTATTCGTGCACAATTTCCAGAAGAGCTGGACTTGTATGCCGGTGATATAGTAAACATCACACATGTGGTGGACAAAGATTGGTACAGGTAAGTGACTGTTTATTTTATTTTCTCTCATTTTATTTATATTTTTTTAAATTTGGGGATGTGATTGTTTTAAAATCCCAGGTTCATTATTTAATGCAGCATACTGGAGGTCAAGCTCACTACTTAATGTTGGGACAAAACATGATGTGTTCATGTTCTTGCTTAAGTTGTTGGTAGTTTTAACAGATGATTGAATGATTATGTATTATGCAAGAGACTGAAATGAGTCTTGGCTTTATTTTTAATGTATTATGTAAGGAGGCAATAATGTTAACTGTGACAGAAACAAAATTACAGTGAAAGAGATTTGTGACAGTGAGTCATTATGGGCATAAAACTCCTTGTGACTGAAGTTTAGCAAAGTTTCATCATCATGTATTGTGAACAGTTGGGTAGGATCCTTACTTATTTCACCTTATGATTAAATACCCCAATTCTAACCTAACCTAACAAAACCTAACTTAATCTAGCCATTTGATATTATGGTGTTTAAATCATCAGGGGATATAAGTGAGGGTACCTGATATTCTTGAGATCCAGTGGATAGTGTTTTAAGGATCACACTTTATTGAGATTTAAAGATGATTGTTTTCAAACTGACTGACTGACTGTGTGTGCGTGTGTGTGTGCATGCGTGCGTGAAAATAGCTCTGCACTTATTCAGAAGCTTTTACATAATATTTAGTAAAGCTTTATTTCAACAGAGGAGAGAGCAATGGGGCAACAGGCACCTTTCCAAGTAGTTTTGTGGATATTATAGAGGAAACTTCAGTGCCTTTCTCATCTGCTGTGTATCCAGATGAGAGTAACCACGTAGCATCAAGTAGTACAGCAGAACCTGGCCTGAGTGTTGATTGTGTGCTGCAGGAGAATACATACATTAATGATACTCCTTCATTGTCAACCCCAGAAGCTCCTGTGCCTAGTGTGGAAGATGTCACTCCTGCCAAAGATCATTCCACATTTAGTTCAAATGTTGGTTCTACTGCCTCACCTTCTCAGTCAGGACAAATTTTTGATGAGCCAGTAATTCTGTCCAAAACTTCATCTCGTTGGAAAACTGTAGAAAGTGATGATAATGCTGACATTTTTGAAGATGACTACTTTAAGCAAAATATGCCTGGTGTGTTTTCTTCCTCCAGCGGGACTGGAAATGTGTCATTGAATAATGCCAGTAGCTTTACTACTCCCTCTATAAGTCAAGCCAGTGCCTCGCCTTCCTCTCCCAACCAAAGTCTTAGGTATGGAAATATTCCCGAACCCTCAGTCCTTCCAGATAAGTCGTACCACGATAAGTTATTATTTCCAAATGGAGTATCACAGTTTTCAGATACAGATTTACAGAATAGAAGTGATGTAAAACATAGATATGAGAGTGTTTTGCAAGATAATACAGATTCCTCTAAAAGTGGGTACATCCAGTCAATTTCAGATGATGCTGGTGTTCTTGGGAATGACCCTGAACCAAGTGCCTTTACAAGTGTCCAAGAAATAAGAGATGACAGTGTGCTCAACTCATTATCACAGAAAGTGGATGACTATTTTTCCAAAAATCTTTTGGAAGAGAGTGATAAAAGTAAAGCCTTGCCTGCTAACAATAACCACTTAATTAAAGATTACAATTCTCTGTCTTCTCCTGGCTACAATGAGGACAACACGGGTATAGAACCTTATGGCCGGGCATTATTTTCCTTCAGGGCTCAGTATCCTAATGAACTAACATTTAGGAAAGGAGATATTATTCATCTCTTGAAACACGTAGATTCTCATTGGACTTTAGGTCGTGTTGGAGATTCTAAAGGCATATTCCCTACTTCATATGTTGATATCATTGTAGATTGTCTTCACAATGAAGAGGAATTATTTTTAGCTAGACCTGCAGCAATTTTACAGGCAACACATTTGGGCCATGCTAAAGCCATGTATAGTTTCCAAGCTGTGGAGTCTGGAGATGTGTCCATGATGAAAGGAGACATACTAAAAATACTGAAATATGTAGATAACAACTGGGTCATTGTAGAAAACATGACTGGCTCTAGGGGGATGTGCCCCCAAAATTATCTATCCATTCAGGTAGAAGAAAGTCCAGATGTATCTAAGGAACTTGATACCCAACAGATGAACTTGGGTCCAGGTGGAGATACTGAACGAGAATCAAGGCTGCCCGTTCAGGACGCTGTCCATGATCGATCGAGGAGCACCTCTCCATTCAGCACTTCTGGAAAGAGGCGATCTTATAACAAGGCTGATTTTGGATCAATCAAGAAACAAGATGTTGAACCTGTATTGGCTAAGAATGTGGCATCTTTAGATGTTACCTTAAGGTGTAGTCAGGTTGTTCAGTTTGACAAGAAAGGCAGTGAAAGTATCTTCACAGAAAGGGAGGACAATCCAGAAACAAGTGACCAACCTATTGCTAGAGAGGGATCATTGAAATTTTCACCTGCACCAGCAATTCCATCTAAACTGAACAAAATATCCATGTTATCCACTGATACTAGCATGCTGGCAGGTTTTCAGGATTCTGAAAAAGAGTCTGCCCAAGTCACACAACCTTATGCTGCCACTATGTCATCAGTTGCAGGCAGGATTCACAAAACATCAACTTCTACCACACCCACAACATCTCAACCTCCAGTTGCATCTCCAAGGTCTGTGAATATACCTCAAATTCCTCCAAGAAAAAAAATCAGCAGAAGTTACTCCTCAGAATCTAATACTTGTCCCACAAACACAGTGGCAACAATCAATGTGGAAACTGAAACAGAAGGAGCAGCAGCAGTAGCTAAACCCCTTCAAGAAGTTCAGAAGCCCTCTAAACCTTCCAAGCATCGTGATTCACTTGAGCCAGTTTATGCTCAAGTGCAGAAACCTCGATTGACAGTTAAACCATCAAAGATTGTACGCCAGAAAAAGATTGAAGAATCTGAAGTACCAAAAGCTTCAGTAACTCGAGGTGAAAGTGCACCTTTCCCAGATGACGTCTCCCACATTTCATCTGATAGTGAAGGAACATACTCAACTGGTAAGGTTAAATTTTGTTGCTAATATTTCCCTAATATTTTTTTATTTACTAGTTCAAAATTTAATTGTTTATTTGAAGTAAAAATGAAGAGAAAAAAATTGGTCCATTAATGGTTCTTTTTCTTCAGCGATATTTACACAGAATCTTGACCTACTTTTTTGATAGTACAGTACAGTTCAGTATTTCACTTCCACTTTACCGTATGTGCCTCACTATCAAAAGTCGGAGAACCTTGTGTTTTTTGTCCTACCATCATTCTGTCTTTTTGGTTTTTGTAATTAAACTTTTATTACATGTACAATGTATCCATCAACCTCAAGGCATTCTTGTATATAAGGTGACTCATAACTCCTGCACTGTGAGGGGAAAATATATTACTACATGTTTCACCACCTGCTTCAAAATACATTAATCTTCTTGCATTCAGTCATGATTTTATGCTTTAATTTTTCTATGGTTCTTGGACGACCTTGGTAGATGACAGATTTTAGGTGTTGATGACTAAATTCTTTTGCAACTGATTGGCATGGTGCATCTGGCTCTCTGTACATGAACATTAAATTCACTCTTTCTTCAAGTGTTAATTTCTCTGCCATTTTCATTCATCTGCTATGTTTTCAATGGTACAATGACTTATAAGACACCCTGCTATAAGAGATGAGTATAAGGGATAATAGGTGGATATATGAGCTACAGAATATTTGGAAAGGTTGAGGATTGGACCAACAAGCAGACTCAAACAGGAATGCAGACGGAAGGTGTTAGGGAAGCAAAACAGACATTGAAAGAGAGAATTGGGACTTAGGATTTTTTTATGAAAGGTGGAATTTTATTTTGAAAATTTGTAGGCTTAATGTAGAGGATTTATGAACTAACAATTTTTGTTTGTTTGTTTCATGATCAGAAATAAATAATGGCAGCTCGTCCCCCGCCTTAGCGCCTCAGCGTCCAGCACCGCCTCCACCACCAAAAGCCTTTGATATGTTCTATGATGAGGTGGAAGAGTACTATTCACTGCCACCTGAAGGTATGTATTATAGGTTTTATTTAAATTTTTTCTTGTCATTTTAATGCTTAGTGTAGCTTACTACCCATTCAGGAGATTGGTCTGTTCTTTGTTACTTTGTTATGAACTTCCTTGTCCACTGTTACTACAGTACAGGAGGAAACTGGAGGACTCGGAGAGTACCTGCCATATATGGTAGGGTCACATTAGTTAACACCCTTTTTACATCTGTCCCAAACCTGGAATTGAACCCAGCACAGAGTAATAAGTAGTACACACATTATAGTGATTAATATGAAATAGAAAGAGACCATTCATTTTCTCCTTTGGTGTTTTAGGTTTTTCATTTGAAGATAAATTCGTATACTGTATAGGTACGAGAATAGCTACTTCATTTTATTTTTACCATTTTATGATATTGTCAGGGCTGTTGACGCATCTAAATGTAATTTCTTAAATTAAGAAACTTTTCACATTTAGAGGAATTAAATTAAAAGGTTAGTAAATATAACTATCGATAAAGTTTAGTTGGTTTTGAACACAGTATATTCCTATCATATCTAGGTTAAGGCGTCACCTTTATGATGCTTACTATTTCAGAGTCGGAAATGGTGAGCCTACAGGATACAGCTCCCTCAAGCAGTAGTATGAGGGCTGAGTCAGTAAGATCAGCTGGTGGTGCTGACAACACTAATGTGAGTGTGACAGAGGGAGCTCAGAGTGATGAAGCTTCTGCACTGGATGTTGAGGCAAAGGTATGAACTTCGGGCTACAATTTGGTTTGTGTATTGTAGGTTAGACTTTTTTTGCTACCAAGTACAGAACAGTATAGTATACAGTATCCCTTTATCTGGTTTTTATAATGAATTAGAGAGGAAACTGCCAGCTGAATGGATTTGGTCTGTGTGTACATCTGTATAGAAAACTGGACCTTTAGTGGCAAGGCTATTGGATGTAAGCTGTGTTTGTTTTGACGGAGGTAGAGTATGTGTAAACCAGATGGAGGTAAAGAATTATACAAGAACAAGTCTCATAAACATAAATATTACAAGAAGTAGATGAAGCAATTAACAAAGAAATTTGTTTCTTGTTATCATAAATTCAGAAATATTTTATTGTCATGAAAATGGCAGGAATAGTTTGAAAATAACAGATACAATACAGTCTCTCCTCGATTTATGACATATTCGACTTATGACAACCAGGACATACGACGGCCATGGCCGTTATTTTTCACATTACTGTACGTATTTTCGAGTCCCAACGTTAGTGAGCGCGCTGTTATGAAAATTTTTTTTGTTCATAATTCCCTTTATAATGGCTGGCAAACATAAAAGTGAGAGTTCTCGTGGTGCTGAGAAGAAAAAGAGACACCCATTTTAGAATTTTTATTTATTATTTTCAACTTCGACTTATGACCTGGTCGTCGGGACTGAACCCCGTCGTAAGTCGAGGAGAGACTGTATTTACATCCAATCATCACTAAATATACACATATTACGTTGATCATATATTTCTTAGCAATGAAGACTGATGTGAGTGTCATGATATCTTATTTATTGATAAAATTAGACTTCAATGAAAGTGTGGGAAAAATTAAACAAGAATATAGGCACCCTTAGGAATTAACATGCATCAAAGTAGCTATAAGAAATTTACAATCAATTGATGAGCCTTTCATCTTCATTTGCCTGTGAGCTGTG
This sequence comes from Homarus gammarus, assembly GCA_958450375.1. Taxonomy (NCBI): domain Eukaryota; kingdom Metazoa; phylum Arthropoda; class Malacostraca; order Decapoda; family Nephropidae; genus Homarus; species Homarus gammarus. The sequence goes on along the minus strand of CAUDMG010002775.1, from coordinate 646,239 downwards.
AGTATTCATGTAAAATTTTTCCTGACATACAGTTCCATGTTTATTTGTACACCTTTATATCTGAAAGTTTTATACTGTGCACTTGCACCTCTGTACATGTAATTGACTTCTATGAATGGTAGAATATGAATGGATTTCCTCATTTGTTTAGAAAGTATCATTAAGGCTGTTGGTAGTAATATCCCCGTTAGCCGGAACAGTTGGTGCAGAGCACTTCCTGGGATGAGAGATTTCCAGGAATAGTATCCAGACGACTTTCTCAAACCCGGAAAAATTCCTTATGCCCGCAAATTTTTCTTGTTACTGGGAAAAATTTCCAAGAGTCTAAGCTATGCATTTTGCACAGGCAGACACTAGCCCACATCCCCAGAAAGTTTCTGGGTGCTGGGGAAAGTTTTTCAAGAGTTTAAACTACCAGAGTCTGTAAAAACAGTTCTAATTAAGCTGCCAGAATGGATACAGTGGTTGTCACCTCTCCTAAGGTTTGCTATTAATTGTCTGGTAAGTGCTCAGTCCATATGTGAAAAGGTTTTAGAGAAAAATAAAGTATGTAGATTGAATTTTTTAACCTGAAAGACAGTGTGTGTTGTTCATTTGAATCTATAGAGGGCATATTGTAAAGTTAAGAACACAGGATAATGTTTTAAACGTGTGACCCATGAGACCAAAATAGTATTCCATGGTGATGCAAGACAAGAGGGAGGTTACTCTCTGAAGTGTACACAGAGGCAGTTAGTCCATCCTGTTAAGCACTCTGTATTAAGCCAACTCATATTGCTCAAGGATTACCTCTGTGGGAAACTTGTGGGTTCAGTGTCAGAATGTTAGTATTACAAGGTATATTGATAATACATAACAGTTTATAACGTATTTAACTTTATTTTGACAGGCAAAGGTACGGGCAAATCAACGACTTGAGCTTGTGAAGGAGATCGTAACTACAGAGCATGAATACATCCACGACCTCGAAGCTCTCATCCAAGTGATTAGTCTTGCGCCATCACAGAAAGAATCTCAGTCAGTGAATCTCAACACAATAATGGGGAATATTTGTCAGGTGAGGTGTGTTAATTGTTGCGGCATCATTAAAGGATCATCACAGTCATGGTATAGAACATAGTCAACATTGTAGATGGTAATAAAGTAATCACCATTCATAATATGGAGGACATGGCACTAGGGTTGGTCATTGATATAGCTTTATATTTACATCTATTGTATTTGGTCCACACACTGATTAAATTTTTTTGTCAATACTCAATGGCCTCTCTCCCATTGTAGTTAAACTGGTAGAAAGAAGAGTGGCTTACATGGACAGTGGGGCCAAGTGGGGTTAATTGTGTTATCAAAATGTTTTAATCGTAAAATTGTAATGGGGTTTTGTTGATGGGAACTTTCTAATTACTTTTATTGTCATATGCAAAAAAAAAAAAATTGTAAATAAAAATTAGTTATTTGCTTATAGTGATTATTCTTGCTGAATTCATTCCATCATATTGTACTGGACATATACAGTGCTTCAGGGATAGATAAGGACATGATGATGCAGTTTTCTATTCTACAAATGATGTAAAGAAGTGTAAGCATGTACTGTATAATATATGCAGTACAGTACAGGTTCTCCCTTCCCAGTTATGGTGTCCCTGTCCGGGTTTTCAGTTCTCGTGGTATTATAAGTGTACTGTATCGACTACTTTTCTCATGGTTCCGATTTTTTTAATTTCTCAGTAGTGATGATGAGGTTTGACAATAGATGGCTGCTGTGTTGTGATTGTGCAGCTCACAGGAATATAATGATAATATTACTGTAATTGTAATTATAACAATTCTATTATTATTATAAATGCACTGAGCGAGGCTGAGGCACTATGTTAGTTTGTTTATTCACTCACCATGCTTCTGTGACATGATTCTTAGTTGATTTATCCGAAAATGTCTCTGAAATGTAGGTTTTGATTTATTGCCAGGTTTTATAATAGTGTATATCTTTTAGGTACTTCATCATAATTTTCCATGATTTAGATTGATGATATAATGCTAATAGGGTATATTACTTTGTCCATTTATATGGTTTTGTACCTGTGGGGTAAACTTTTGATGGTCCAGGGATATATCCCCTTTTCCACCATGTTAAAATGGGTTCCTCAGTCACAGTCTTGCCAAGATTGGGGAAGGAGACTTGTAACTTTTTGTCAGTCTTTCAGGCCGTCTCCCTCTATATAATGGATAGCTCAGAACCAAGAACAAACAGACTTTCCCTATTCACTGTCATCCATTTGCTTTCACTGCTGCAACATCCTCATGAACTACTCGGTGCCTTGCTTTTCTGTCATTCATGCAGCTTCCTGGATGTCTATCCCACCTCACTCCTAGTGTGTCCTTCACTCCCTCTTCCATCTCCAAATATAGTAACTTAACTTTACCATATAGCTCAGCCATCATGTGCATGTATAATGACAAATGTTAAATGGAGGTGTTGAGAGCGTACATTAACTCAGGATTAATATATATTGCAGGTTGTAGAAGTGGCTAAGAAGTTTTTATCAGTGTTAGATAAATTTGCATTTGAAACTGAAGAGGAGTTGCTGGTGGGTCGTGTGTTTCTGTTATGTGCTGATGAACTCTGTGAAGTTTACAAGGTCTATTGTTCCAACCACAACATTGCTGCTGAGCCCCTGTTAAAAAAGGTAAGGGTGTGATAATGCATGGTTAAATTTCATCATCATATCTTGTTGAATACTCTGATCAATATCCAAGCTGTTTCATGTGTTTAGGTTCCATAATTGAGTAACATATTTTGTATAAAGATTTTTTTTTTTCATTTTAGGGAGTAGGTGTTTAATTATACAGGTATTTGAAAGTTTCAATGTATTTATCAGTGAATTAGATATTGATTCTTAACTTGATGATCTGAACCATCCTAACATATTTTGACAACAATTTCTGTTAGACTTTCAACTGGTAGTGTCTTTAAGTATACAGCCCATCTCGTGTGCACTTGTGAGCACTTTATGGGTATGTTGTGATGGTTTGCACCTTAATGATCATTGTTTGTTTATATTGTTGAAGGTATTGTGTGGATTTATGCTATGTAAAATGTATCTAGTTTAAAGCTGCCATAGAAATGCTAGAACTAGAAAGAATATAAAAACAAGGCTTACTGCTTAAGATGTTCATTTAATATGGAATAGACAAGTTGCCATCTCTTGCAATATAGATGGCTGGAAAAATTAATAATGTGACACTTGATTGATTGTTGTGTGGCTATGTAGGTGACAGCTTAAAGCAAGGGTTCATGGACCTCCAGGGGTATGTGAAGCCTGATCAGGGGTTACAGGAGGTTCATTTTGAATGTACACAGAATTTTTATGATTTTTCATTTTTATTTTGATGATACACATACAATATAGTAGTTTACTAAAGAAAAAAGAAATATGACTGAGACACTGAGGCAAAGGGCTACAACGACCATAAAATGTTCGTAACTACTGGCTTAGAGAAAGCAATGGTTGTAAGTTCTAATCAGTAGAGGATGATGCCTCAGGAGTGTTTTATGGCATGTTGTCTTTGTGCTGATATACTATAGAATTGCGAGAGTCGGGGACAACAGCAGTGTACAAGCAGTGCAGCTGAAATGCTTTTTATTGTCCAGCTGACTACTGTATTTTGTTATTATACGTTTAATTTTTATTGCACTAGATAAATGAGACTTTAAAGTTCTTTTAACAATTGCCTTGTCACATGGAAAGTTTTCTTGATTATTTTTAATTCAAGAATTATGTGTTATCAAAGTACATAAGTGAGTGAACACATTGTATATGGCATCAAGTTATACATGGGAGATGCTATACAGTATTACTATTTGATATAGTGGAACAAGTTGGTAGGTAGATTGGTATTTGAGTGGTTTCATTCTTATGCTTATAATAAAACACCTATATGTGCCCGCATCAGTGTAAATATTTAAAACACTCATTGTTAACTACTCATCTTAAATGTTTTAGTCACCTAGATATTATTTCAGTATGTGGAAGAACCTGAGCCTGCAGCATTTCTTCACTGGGTTCTGGGTGAACTGCAGCAACACAAGATTCAACTGATGGACATGAGGTCTGTCCTCATTAAGCCGGTCCAGAGAGTTCTTAAGTAAGTATGTGAGAGTGATGGAAACCTCCACACCTTGAACAGGTCACCACCTGGTGTTGAGACATGTTGACTGTGGCTAATAAGGTCCCAAATTCCAAATTAAAGTGTTTAAATGGCTCCAAACATTGATTGTAACTACAAGAGTGTAAATATGGCATGTAAAAGATATACAAATTGGTTAATTAATAAATGAAAAGAAGTGAAATCATTTCAAGTATCATTAACCCTTTATATGCGTGTGTCTTTATTAACCTGGACAGATACCCTCTATTTCTGGATCGACTAGTGAGTGAGACGCCGCGTGGCCACCCTGACTACACAGATCTGATTGAGGCTAAAACGAAGATGGCAAATGTTGCAAAGGAAATCAATGACTATACCAAGAGACTTGATTTAGGTAAGACTGTCGGTTAACTTGTAAGTGTTAAGAGTTACACTGTAACATTCCTTCCCCTCATCTTTCCTCCATGACAAAAACAAATGTAAAATTAAACTGAGACCTTAACTTTCATGAATGTGCAGCATAGTATGCATATTTTGTATTTACTGATGCATAGTATCCAGTACTATACCAAATTTTATATACTGTACTGTACTCGCATGTGTGTGTGAGAGAATGAGTGCACATGTGTGTGTTATGAAAGTGTTATCAGTGAGTCACATTTTGTTTACTTGAAGCTGTTTGCTGTTGTGTGTGAACCATTATTAACTTTATTCAGCAGTTATTGTTAATTGACGAGGATCTAAATTATGTTTCAGTTAACAAGTACCGTTTTGAGAGTGATCAGTCTCTTCACAGTAAGATGCAGAGGGTTTCCTTACATTCTGTGGCAAAGAAGTCGGCAAGAATCTCAACCCTTGTGTCAGAGATGTTGGGAATTATGAATCAGGTAAAGTCACACATACTGTACTTCTATTTAGGTGTTGCTAGGGCACCGAATTTTATTTTAGTGAATATTTGATATTGATTATAGTATTAACATAATAGTAATATATCAGGTTACATGATATGTTTGTATATAGCTCTGTATAATTCTATGTACTATGCTCATTGCACATAACATGTTTTATTGGATAGTTGACATTTAAGCCTAAATATATACAGTATACAGTATCTCAGTAGGTGGTGCTAATGAAGAAGAAAGTTGTGTACAGTAATATGTGTGCTGGTGCACCTGGTTGTTCAACTGTAAAAGACTTATATTGGTCATATGGACTCAGGAAGAGAGGTATTCTCTCTTTGTTGGCTCTTAGACCTGATGTCTCTCTATGACCACTAGGACTAGACCCTTCCATTCAGCTTTACTTCTTGTTACTACCATCCTTCTCTGTGGCTCCTCCAGTCTTGCATCTAGCACACCACTCGTAACATTATCACTCCATCACTTTCTTTGCTTTCCTAAAGAGAATTATCAACTATTAAAATTGTATTAGTAACTGAGAAAGTATGCATTGTTTCCCTAAATTGAGAAGAATATTGAATGGATATTGAAAATACATTTTTTCTTATGCAAAACTAAGATTTCTTCTCTTTCAATAGACAAAAGATCCAGATTTTGATGAAGAAGTTGCAAAGTTTCGATCCATGCAGAAAGCAGCAGCGGCAATGACAATGAATGTAGGAGTTGTAGTGCAGAGCATAAAAGCCAGACACAAGGCTGAGCTGGAGATTGCCAAGGGACTGGTTGCCACTCTACATCAAGTAGCAAGAACTCCCGAGATTGAAGCAATACAGAAGACAGCATCAGACTCTTGCAATAGACTCTTTGAAATGTTTGTGAGTATACTGTATTATATAAGATAATGCCAGATTGTAGTAATGTTTGTGAGTATACTGTATTATATAAGATAGTGCCAGATTGTAGTAATGTTTGTGAGTATAATAAATGTATAAGTATACAGAGATAAGACCTGAGTGTTGGAATTTTCTTTCTCAGTAAATATCTCAGCTATTATAGTACATATAATTAATGCTGTGCATAACCCTCAGGACAATTTTGTGAAGCATCGTGTCATCATGGTGGTGAAGCAACTGTTGTGCCTGTGTGAGGTGCCAGAGCGGCTCATAATGAAGAGAAATGACAAGTTATTGGACTATGATAATGCACAGTACAAGTTGGACAGGAACAGGGATCTAACGAGGACCAGAATTGTAAGAATAATTACCAGGTGTATATATTTTATTATTAATGTGGAACAAATGGTATAATTTTTTACATGAGGGCTTTTTCTTCTTGGCCAACATTTGATTCAATAATAAAATTCTCTCTTGATAGTTGCACAACATTATACTGAATATATGAAATACGTAGAATAATTTAGTGTTATCCTTACAAGTAAATCCAGAAGGTAACTTGGGTTTTTACACCTATTTGCCTGTTCATTTATATAGAAACAGTTTCATTGTATCTAGTATTTCAGAGGTGTTTGATTCATACAGGTGTTTGTCTCAATTGTAATAACTTTGTTACTGATATAAATAATGTACATTATACAGATTTTTGATCAGATTGAAGAAGATGATTTGACAACTATTTATAAACTGATGATTGTTGAGAACAGTTCATATACCTGTATAATGCCTATTAAAGCCTGTTAATCAACTCTCTCAGAGCAATCTTAGCCCTAAAAGAGGCATTGGAAGCCCCAACTGCCTTTAAAGACTGAGGGATAATAAGCCTTAGAGTCATACAGCTTCTGTATAACATATTACTCATGTAAGTGAGTTAGTTATAAAGCAGTGCTTGCAGCTCCAGCCTCAGAGAGGAGGTTTTAGGTTGGGCTTTGCAGTTCTTGGTGTTGTACAGATGGCAGAAGGGGATTTTTACCATGCTTCTACATTGTTTTATAAGTACAGTACAGGTATTACATATGATAACCTAACTCGGCAGTTGGTGAGCTGTTTAATTCAATGTCTTGTTTCTACTACCCTCACAGAAATTGTCCATTTTGGTTTATTAAGTGGGTCTCCAGGTGGGCTAGGGGCTAATGTGCCTGTGTGACTTAGGGTAGCATTACAGGATAGTACTACTCCCAAAATTGGTTATGGGGCTCTCTAATATATTGAATGTTGATGCTATAATGTGTTACTGCACTTCAATGAGTAAGGCCTTTAAAGTGTACTGTATATGTATGCTAGATTAGTAATTAAACTAGCCATCAACAATTACAGATTAAGAGGGATGCAGCTGTGTGGTTCATTATTATTATGAAGTACTCAAGAATAATTTTGAATATCTTTCACTGACAGCTGGAGGAGGAGTTGTCACAAGCCAAGGGGACATATGAAGCTCTGAATATGCAGCTGATGATGGAGCTGCCTGTGCTAATAAACTGTGGGACTGAAGTAATGGTTCTTGCCACACGGTCATTTGTTGCTGCTCGTATGTACCTTCAGGGCCACTTAGCTCAACAATATCTCCGTCTGGCTCAGGTAAATGAGGCCTTAGCCATATTGTGTTTTTAAGATCAAGAAATTATTGATTGAAGTTAAATATTGATAAAGTGAGTGTTGTGAGCTCCCTTACATCAGCTAAACTTTGTATTATATTTATGTTTTATAGCTTGGAAATCTATACAATTAGTAAATAGAATGAATTTATTTGGGGAGAAGACATGACCGCATTAGTGACTACCAAATTAAAAGTTTTATTGAATGCCCTGTACATGTAGAGTCACGGAAAAAAATAAATCCTGTCAGTCTTCTGTCCCATCCGTGAACCCTGAGATTCATGAACCTGTGAATCTGAGACATAACACGCCTCAGTGCACCATCTGTGCACAGGTTTATGAGTCTCGGGTCTGAGGATTGACAGGACTTTTTTTCATCACTACATATGATATATATTTTTTTTTTTTTATCATCTTACCAGTTTTCTTCCACTTCATATAGGGTGACCACAAACAAAATCACACACACACACACACACACACGCACGCACAGTTTATGGGAAGGTGGAAAGAATAAATCCAATGGCGTGAAACAAAAAAAAAAAAAGCGAGATACTAAGAAAGTACTACTGTAAAAGATTGGAAGGTGTGAAACAAAAGATAGATAACAGGAAGGTAAAAGAATAAATCAATAAATCCAATGGTGTTAAACAGGAACACGTACAAAAGTTAGATAAATAAGAAGATAAAAGGGTTCAGTAAAACTAATGGTACAAAACAAGAATAAGGAGTAAAACCAAAAGGTGTAAATCAAAACAAGTGAGGAGTTGGAGAAAGAAAGTTTTGGTGTTCAGTCCATCACTCACTCATCCTTGCTTGTGGTTCTCCACCGTGAATCTAATTTCAGCTTACACGGCAAAGTTTTCTCTCTATGTTTGTTTAATACAAGTTAAATTAGGATTGGTTCGGTTTGGTAAGTTTAGGTTAAGTTTGATTAGTTTAGGTTAAGTTTGATCAGTTTAGGTTAAGTTGATTAGTTTAGGTTAAGTTTGATTAGTTTGTTAGGGTTGATTTGGTTTGGTTAGTTTAGGTTAAGTTGATTAGTTTAGGTTAAGTTTGATTAGTTTAGGTTAAGTTGATTAGTTTAGGTTAAGTTGATTAGTTTAGGTTAAGTTGATTAGTTTAGGTTAAGTTTGATTAGTTTAGGTTAAGTTGATTAGTTTAGGTTAAGTTGATTAGTTTAGGTTAAGTTTGATTAGTTTGTTAGGGTTGATTTGGTTTGGTTAGTTTAGATTTGATTTCAATTTGCTTAGGTTAGGTTAGGAATGTTTACTCATCAGGTAAAAAAAAACAAGGTTTCTTAATAATTTTGGTGAGGTTCTTTATTTACAATACAATACTACTTAATGAATTGGAAAATAAAGCTAGGTCAGAAAACATGATGTGTTTCCTTAATATATATTTTAAGTTTCAAGAAAATATTAAATAATAGCAAACAAAATGGTGTGAATAAAGGTTTTCCCACATTAGATATTTTATGTTTCAAGAAATTTTATTTTTATGCCATGAAAATAAAGTAAAAATACTGTATAGATTATAAATGCAGTGTTGCTATTACAAGTTTTAAGAGGATTATAACTGAAAGCAAAGGAAAATTTTGGGTGTGTGCAAATAAAAATATCTCCAATGGAAGTTTGGACATTATGTTTCAAAGATAAAAAGAAAAATGCAGAAACAATAAAATATTTTAGGGTACAAAGATGACTGCTCCCAAGAGGACAGCTGTCAATGAGGTTAAGTGTGGATTAATGTTGGAGGAAAGGTGGGGTTGGTGGTCCCTGGCAGAGTCAATTTAATCCTCTGTGAAGGTCAGACCTGCTGCTCACACCACAGCTATTGAAACACTGCTATATATATATTGCTCTTCTCCTCCCTGTCACTATTAATTGTTTATGATTATACGATGGATTTAAGTCACTTATATATGTTTCTGTACACTTAGTTGTAGAGAAACTATAAGTAAAGTATAACAATTAATTGAATGTCATATTTTTATGATTTTTTTACTTAATTAAATGTCATATTTGTATGACTATTTATAGTAAAAATCTGAAAATCTGATTTTTTCTCATAAGAATTCTTGTAATGTTATGCAATGTCCCCAACACTGTGTTTACCAATGAGATCTGTTTGGTGACCCTGATTTCCTTTAACTATCAGACACTTCCCAAAATGTTTCCCTCACTAAAGAGTTGAGGAAAATAGTAGTACTGTACTTTATATGAGTACTAATACAATTATGAGTCATTAGTTTGTAAAATTTATCTGTTATCTTAGCACTAGAGAATATTTGTAAAACTGAAGTAACAGTTGTCATATGAATAAAATAATCTAACTTGCAGACTCCTGACCCAGTCACCTGATGTTGACTTGTCACTTTAGATCATGACTGGGTGGTTTCTGAATAAGATGCTCAGTTCTCACGCAGATACGATACAGTGAGAAAGTCACACCGAGCTAACAGGTTCAATTTCAGGAATTTTATTCAGAAAAAAAATTGCGGTTCAAGTACTGTACAGACTTTTGGTATAAAGAGCACAGGTACTGTACAGTAATTTGAATGTTGTGACTGTATCATCTCACAATTTGGGTGCCTTAACACTGCTGTATTTTCTTCTCTCTTAGATTGTTGTTGCTAGTACTGTAAATACTGTACAGTACAGGTGTTTGTCTTATATAGTTGTTAAGTGACTGATTCCTTGAGAAATTTTCCAAAGCAAAAATTTGGTTACAGCAATGTGTTCATAAATTTTTTGAAAATTTAATATGATGTACATCATTGTAATTTGGAAATGATTGTAACTGTCTTTACTTTGATTATTACAAGAAATTAAATTAGTTTTGACATGAAATAGATATTAAGTGGATGTTATGTAAAGTTAATGTGATTTTGTGATCCTTATATGACAAACTGTATACAGTCCATTCCAGTACAGTGCAGTACAGTATAGTTCAGTGTTTAGTTTGGGATATTAGTGGTTTTCTTTTTCATCAGTTCTTTCATAACAGATATTCAGAATTTAATTATTTTTTTGTATCTCCTGTTGGGACCATCGACCCAATGGGGGGTATGTACTGGGATAGGTGACATGAATTAACAAATTTCTAATCTCATGTGGGCTATTCCCCATAAAAAAAAGAAGATATACCAATACTTAAGGATGGATAAAGAAAGGGCAACCAATGAGGTCAACGAAGTACTGCACTGTACAGCCACACACCTGGTGGACCTGTCATTCAGTGGTTGACATAACCATTGCAAACAAAGGCTCATCTTATGAGTAAAATAATTCGCTAATATTATGGAAAGATAATGTAAATTGACTATTTCTGCAAACTACAGGTCTTTAAAATAATTAAAAACAACTATAAAATAGATTCATAAATGTCCCTTTTCTTAAACATGTACAGTATATTGTATATTTTGATGGGGGTGTTGAAAGTGCTAATTACTTGTATATCAGCCACCTGTTCTTACTTTAATTTGTCCAAGTTGAAGTCTAACTAGTATAATCTTTACTTCCCATTGTCTCAATTATATCTTTCCACATACTGTACAGTACTGTACTCCTCTTCTTTGATTTCCCCTTTATGTACGGTATCAGTAATGATTTGTATATTCTTTTTCTTTAGCCTGGACCTCATTCCTTGTGCACATTGATATCCCTCATTTAATATGCATTTGTTCCTAGCCACAAAATGCTTAACTATATCCAGGGTGTCTACTGGTCTGGAAAACCTGGAAAAACCAGGGAATTGTACAAATAAACCTAGAATTTTATGTAAATTTAGTTCACCTTCAAAATTTTGTTATTTTGACAGCAATCTTACTATAAATTAATGATGTACTGTACTGTATAATAGGTAAATAATTAAACTTTTAGGAACAGATTCTAGTAAATAGTCCACTCCAATAACTATCATATTTCATGTTAGTGATCAAATAACCAAATATTACAGGTTATACCTACTAATTCTGTAATGAGTATTGTCAGAGATGAATTGTTCTTATAATTAAGCGACTTTATATAAGTGGATTATTCCACATATTAATCACGAATCATATAAGTGGATCAGGAGTGTGATTTTCCGATTTTGCCGGGTTTCCAGCTTCTTTGGAACGTCCAGATCAACCCACGTGAATTTCACAAATCCGAGAAGAAAAATATGGAGGGTGGGGGGCGGGGGTGTGAAGGTCTATGCCGATATTCATCACTAGGCTTGAGGTGGGTCACAAAAGGGTCTTCAATGCCTTGATTAATATCATTTATATCACCTTTAAATTTTCTAATAGTGTATATATATATATATATATATATATATATATATATATATATATATATATATATATATATATATATATATATATATATATATTACTGAGAACCTCTAATTTTGTTATTCTGCCATAATAAATGCTGAATTAATGTACCTGGAAATTTTCAAATTTACGCCTGAAAAACCTGGAAAAATCAGGGAATTTTGTTTTGTCTGGCTAGTAGACACCCTGTATATCCCACATTTTTTTTGAACATTGTACAGCAGTTTTATTTTACTTCACTATAAGGTGTTATCTTGAGACCTGTTGACCCATCTTTTTAACAAATTAATAGTGCTGAATGATCTTGATGTTGCAATACTGGGTAATATTTGTGTACAGTAGTTGCAGTAATTTGATCAATTTCAAGAAAATGACATTCTTTTGGGTGATTACTGGATACTTAAAACTTTCCACCAGGTTCCTGGGTTAGCATATGCTGGAGAAGAAGACATGTTGGCCCAATTCCGTATCAAGTACCTTCAACAAATGGGAGAGTTTCGACAACTGAGCTTCATCCCTGTTGACTCCTTGCAGAGGTCCCTGCCTAGACCAAAGCCTCGGGGCCGCAAGAGCCAGGAAAATCCCTCAGTCAAGAAAGATGCTCCTGAGGTGAGTGGATGCCGAGTCCGTATACTAATATAGTGTAGTTATTAAAGAAACAAGAATAACCAAATATCAGATATAAGCTACATTAGTACCGGCTGGATAAAAAGTTATCTAATTGAATTTTTCAGTCAGTCAGTCTCAAGAATTGGTGTTGATAGGACTGGCTGACTGCTTTTATGGATAACTCCTGAATGGGTGACAGTAGAAGTAAGAAATAATAACCTTAGAAGCCATATACTGTACATAGGGTAACAAAGTAGCTTCAGGAAATACACTACTGTATAGACATTAGTGAAATAACAGAGAAGGAAAGAAAGCGACATAAGCCAGAAAAGTGCAAATGAAGGAAATGTTTAGATACAGAGTGGGAAAGTACAGATCTTGGGAATGATGAAGTGGAGTTTGAAAAAGCTTGATCAGCCAGTGTGTGATCCTGTAAAGTGATTGTGGTTAAGTTGTGCAGAACAGAATATTTCATTTATTATTTGAAGTTTTAAGAACTAGCTGCTAATTTGGTAGCCTTGTGGTCGTGGAGGATTGTAAAAAATCATTGATTTGTGTTTCTAAATACAGACATGGATTTTTTGATAATGTGTTTCAGTCAGTGAAGAAGAAAGTGTTAGGCAGTTACCCAGTAGAGTTGATCTATGTGGTGACTGAGGTCCACACGCCAGCTGAGGTGATGGAACTGACGCTCTACCCGGGAGACCATGTTGCCCTCCTCAAGAATAAAGATCCTCTGGGCAGGTCGGACCGCTGGTTCATGGATGATGGAGGCAAGTTCTTGCTATTGTAGTATGTTTTTATATGCACATAAGTTGAAGTGATTAACCCTTCATGAATGAAATGAATGAGGATAATTTCAATGGTTATGTAACATAAGTCTAAACACTAAAGGGATAGATTGTATGATGATAGATGAAATGAAGTAGCTAATGTAAAAGTGACCAATCACAATACATCATCTTGACAATCAGCTAAGCAATAAATTACCTTATGGTAAGATGATGTACTGTACTGTATTCTACATTTCATTGATAATACTGTATGTCAACTGTGGCATGTATTTAAATTTTAGGGCTCACCTCAGTATGTCGCTTGATGAAAGATATCAATCCAACTTTGAGGTTCTCTTGTATTGTAGAAGTCATGAATATTGTTGGCCTGGTGAATATGTCAGGGCTGATGCTCTATCTAAGAACAGGGCAATGAGGGCTAATTCCATTCTCTTTATCTTGGACTTATTACTTTGGATTTTGTTCAATAACCAAATTGTTTGTAAAATAATAGGATAATCTCCATCTTCTAGTGTACTGTGTGTATATATGTATATATACATATATATATATATATATAATATATATATATATATATATATATATATATATATATATATATATATATATATATATATATTGGAAGATGGAGATTATCCTATTATCTTACAAACAATTTGGTTATTGAACAAAATCCAAAGTATTGAAATGAGACCCTACAGAACAACAGATCCTTGTTTTCCATTAACCCCTTGTATATGGGGCATCTCTCTTTGTTAAATAAAATTGTCTGGCATTAGCCAAATAGAATATTAAAAAGGGCATCCCTGTGTGCTGAATAGAATCATCTGGCATTAGCCAATTAAAATATTGTAATTGTCGTCCTATAGTGAAGGGGTTAAGGGCCTACTGTATGTATACAATATATATGTGTAAGTATAATATTTATTGTAATGGTGTTTGCAGATAACAAGGGCTTTGCAAGGGCAGCATTCCTAAGACCCCTCCAAGGACAGGAGAACAGGATGGGTGTGGTCACAGCTTTACCATCTGCAACATCACACACAGTAACACCTACACTACCTGTCCCTGCTCCCACACCCCGGCCATCCACCCTCCCACGTGCTGCTCCATCACCGCCCATACCCGAACGTCCACCACGCTATGAAGATCTGTTTCCCACCAGCACATCTTGTGGTCCTTCACAATTTACAAGTTTCTCAGCACAGGGACAGCAGGCTCCCCCGCCTCGCTACTCTCCAGGTCAAGCTCCTCAAAGTTCCTTGAAACAAGCTCCTCTGCCAAGTAAACTTGGCTATCATGAACAGATGCCTAGCACTTCTCTTCATGACTCACAAGTGTCTGAAAGTGTATATTACAGCCCACCTTTAGATAGACAGCAGTCACATGAATATAATTCTCCTGTCTCTGAAGATACCAACATATATGAAGAAATTGACCAGGTTTGTTACATCTGTATTTGAAGTGAAGAGACTTTTTAGTTAACTTTTGAGGATTAGCATTTTGTTCTGCACTATTTAACTGGAACTAGATTGTATTTGGCAGAGTTGTAAAAATTACCAGATTTTGTTACTTAAGTAAAAGTATTGTTACATTGGCAAAATGTTACTTAAGTTGAATTAAAAGTATTAAGAGTTCAGTGTACTCAAGTATAAGTAAAAGAGTATATCATTCATAAAGTACTCAAGTACTGAATGTAAAAATTGACAAAAAAATTATTAATCGTCTCGGATATTAAAATCAATCCACAATAAAAAAAAAAACATAATATTGCACAGGATTATTTGCCAATTTTTCTGTTGAGCCTAAATATAAGTCCAGCATGACTAAACAGACGCCCACAAGCAGCAGATGTGAAGAAACTCTTATGATTGGTTAGCTTCTAAGTTTGTCCTGTGTCCTGGGATTGGATATTTAAAACTTTTTTGTTTGGGGCATGTTACGAATAACATTTATTTTTTATTTAGAGTAAAAGTATTAGAATACCATACTTATGTAAAAGTATTTTGGCAAGTAGAAGGTTAATGCTTTATTTTTAATATTATTGCATTACTAAAATAAGATGAGAAAGCCTTAATATCACATGTCTTAGCCCACATAGAGCAGATTAAAGTTACAAACAATTGTATTTTTATTATTGTTTTACAATTTGTAGGTCACAAAATAGGTGGTACAGCGGTAGCGCGCATAACTCTCACCAATATGTCAAGGGCTCGAACCTTGTCCCACATGTGTGAGAAGGGTGTTATCCAGTGTGACCCTCACTACCAAACACCACAGGTTTCCCGGTTTCTGGTTTCCTCCTCTACTAACACTGGATAGACCGCCCAAACGGCTAGTTAGCTGATAAGTGGCGAATATGAAAAAAAAATATAACCATTTAAAGATGAAAGTACGTACAGTAAGTCCCCAAGTTATGTACATAATGGGGACCAAAAGGTTGTACGTAACTCGAAATGTACGTAACTCGAAAATCCCCCAACCCTATAACATTGGTCAACTTTTCACCACTGTCAAGCAGTTTTATTATGTCCATTTTTACCTCTAGTGAGATTGCTTGACGTTTCGTAGCACTCCCACTGGCTTCACCACTCTTACGCTTTACACCAGTCATTGCACACAGAGTAAAGTGTACAAAATAGGGCAGAAATTCACAGGAGAAGTATGCACAATGACCACACGTGTTCGCACAATGACCACACGTGTTGCTTTGGTGCGTCTAGCGTGTCGTCTGCATGGTCAGTGTTAGTGGCGGCGCGGTGCGGCTGGCACGCAAACTATACGCTCGCCCGCCAAATTTAAAAATTGCTCGCCCTTTTAAGACAATATTTTTGCAATTAAAGACTTCAGAAACGATGTACGTATCGGCCGTTTGTACGTAAGTCGGATGTACGTAACTCGGGGACGAACTGTATAGTTTAAAGTTACATAAGAATATTATCGGACTTCAGGGTGCAGTGAATAGTGTTGCTGATCAGGAAGAGGAGGGTAGAGACAGTAGCCCGATCTATGAGGTTATTGAAGACGGTCAGCTGGTTCAAGATTCTGGTGGCATGAATATCGACATGCAAGCAGATCTTCCTGGACTGGCATCAGAGGAACCTCAGGTAAAAATTAGTCAAATAAATGTTCTTGTCCATTTGTTTTAATGCACGGACAGTTATAGATATCCACTTACTCTTCTTTTAACTTTAATTGTGTTGAGATAAGGACATGGAAAACCTGTTCATCCAATATACGTACTGTAGTGACTCACATTCACGTACAGTATATGCCGTGGATTCACTTGCTCTTTGATTCATGTTTTCATTTCTTTTAGACTCAGGCTACTTGAATATGCATGATTGATTCTATTTTTATTTTGCAGTTTTATTTTGCCCTGTACAACTTTGGTGGTTCTGATGCCACCCAATTGAACTTGGTTGCTGGGCAAGTGGTGTTAGTTCTGCATGCCAAATCTTCAGACTGGTGGTTTGTTGAAGACCGTAATGGCAACCAAGGATATGTTCCAGCATCATACCTCACCAGTTACACTTAAAGTTGCCTTCCCTCACCAAATTGAGGATCTGTTCCATAATTCAATTTCAGTAAGTTTGTGTTTTTATCTTGTGTGTATATTTTAGAAAATTTCTGTCTACCAAACCCGGATGGTACTATTGAATATGATGAAAGCCGGAGTTTTATGTTCTGAAGTTAGAATTGACACCAATTTCCATTAAATTAGGTGTAAACTCCAAACTGCTACCTGATTCAGAACTGTGTACTGAGAGTAACCATCCTTGAGCATGCCATACTGAATAGGCCATTTAGTGTTCTTTTGTTCATCTTTTAATATTTCCTTACATACATATTTTAATGTTATAGTATACATGTAGTTGTACATAAGCAGTGTTGTGAAAACCTCACATATAAGAAACATGAAGCCAGTGATATTATTCAAAACTGTTATTAAAATTCACGGAAGCATTTCTGGTAATCTGTCTATTTGGTCAGCTGCTGTACAAGTGCCCGAGAATTATCTTATTTTTATAGTTGATTGGGGGGAGGGGGGTTGAGAAACAGGGCTGAGAGACTCCTGAGTGCTAGTTCATTGGACACATGCAAATACCAGTATTGTACTAATGACATGTTAAGTCAGATGATGTTAATGAACTGTGAACTGTAAATGTACATTAAATATCACCAACTGGCATGAATGAAGACAAACAACATAGCTTTTGTAATTGGGTCTGTACAGTAATGCTCTAACTATTCATTGGAACATGAACACAAAATATGCTAGAATGTAAAGTTTCTAACATGCATATTAAAAAACGTGTAAAGTAAACTCAGTGAAGAGGAGTCAGCAAAAATTGTGTTATCTAATACCTGAGCTCAGTGACTACAGCACTACTGCCCAATGTCTGAAAAAATGATGAATAGGTTATACATGTACTCTGAGTCTTTGACAGTGAAGTACTGTACTATATTTACAGCATATAAGATACACCCATATTTCAGCAGGGAATATTTCAGAAATTTTTGTTGAATGTATCTTAAGCATTTAATGTTTACTTCTGCAAACATAATTTTTTATGTAGGTTGTGGCCCATACACTCATTCAGCGTCTCGGTTTCCATGCTTCGTCATATGGTTTACCACCTTAAGTTTGTAGCTTCTAGTGTAGCTTAATACTTTTTTCTCATTAGCCATAGTATTGTTAAAATGAGGGTAAACTCAGCTGTTTTTATTATCTTCCTTACTCGTCATACTAAGCACTCCAGAAACACTAAATGGCTATTGAATACACTAGTCTTTGCTATATACTAACAGATGGTGTTACGTACTTGCTACTGAGAACAAACGCCCTGCATCAGCTGTGTCCGTGATTCCCTATTACCGTTATAATTTTAAGTTACTTTAAATATCTAAATGATGCTTCCTTATAAAAATGGTAAGAGAAGTGTTGGAGATGCATGCAAGTGAAGTGGACAGTAATGCTTATAGGATTTCAGAAATATTTACTGATTATCACTGTGGAGTTGGGTGTACCATTATGCCAAACAGTTACTAATCACCTCAAGTTACCATCATTATCAATTATAAATCTAACTTTTATTTACAATAATTCTTTAACTAATTAAAAGTACATTAATCATAAAGTATATAAGTAAGCAATAACATATTTTTAATTTTGGAAATGGGCTAGCTAGAGTAGCCTACTAGAGATGACAACTGGGGGATTCATTAACCTACTAGAGATGACAACTGGGGGATTCATTAACCTACTAGAGATGACAACTGGGGGATTCATTAACCTACTAGAGATGACAACTGGGGGATTCATTAACCTACTAGAGATGACAACTGGGGGATTCATTAACCTACTAGAGATGACAACTGGGGGATTCATTAACCTACTAGAGATGACAACTGGGGGATTCATTAACCTACTAGAGATGACAACTGGGGGATTCATTAACCTACTAGAGATGACAACTGGGGGATTCATTAACCTACTAGAGATGATAACTGGGGGATTCATTAACCTACGGGAAATGACAGCTTCACATGCTGGACGTAAGGTGATTTTTTGAGACATTTTAAGAAAAGAAGAAATGCTTCTTATTTCCCGTGAAATACAGTAAGGTTTTACATAATTTTTCTTATGCCTATTAAGGAATTAGTATTTGTACAGTACAGTACAGTATATCATGTGTTTTCGACCTAATAGTTCTGTTGGACACTCCTTGCCCTTCACGTAATAATTGTTTGTTAATCTACTGAATCTTTCTTAAACCATGTTAGAAAAATAATCCTAAAGCTTAGCAGAAATTTTATGGTATAGGTATAGTGTTAGTTTGTTTACCACATCAGAGTTGAATTCTTATTCTCAAGGGCTTTTATTAAAAATGGTCATATGTGTTGCTTCCATCAACTACGTGTATGTACTTGTTCTGCACCCTTGGGTCTGACGGCCTTTGTAACAATCATTGACTGAGGCCATGTTAATTTGGTATGGTTGGTACTAATGATTATGCGATACATTGTGTAATCAATACGATGTATTCTGTACTCTGTATCATGTATAGTTAATTCAAAGAAAATAACAAGAATCACCCTTGTAAATGACTATTATTTAGAATTCTTGGTCTGGTGTGTCATATTGTATAATGCCGTAAAGGTGCAGAAAATTTTTTGTTGACAAAAATGTGTCATATTCTTCAGTTAATGTTTAACTCACAGCAATTTCTGGAGGGAAAATTGTGCTAATTTAGTGTTGTTTCATGTAAAGATGTACTTTCAGGAACACATAACCAGCGATAAGTGAGGACCCCTTCATCATCCCCTGTACTCTGCAATAGGTTTATGATTTTGATGGCATGTCCAAATTCCTCATTCTATCAGTTTATCGTGACTATTTGTGGATGTTAATGCTATTTTATTTTTTCATAATAGTTTCTAACAGATTTATTTCGCAGTACAGTATATATAATTTCTGATTACAGTATAGTCTGCATTTACACGGTCAATTGAACCCGTAGAGGTCTGCATAAAACGAGAAATGCGTAAACGAAATAACAGAACATATGGGATTAATTGAAATAGAGACTGGGCCGACTCCCAAACTCCACTTTTTCCGACACAATACATACGTTGTAGTAAAAATAACATCTTAATTATATGATGGTATGCACTCACTTACATTAGTAGAAAAGATGGCTGGGCACACGGGGATGGGGGGTTGGTTCCAAGGCAGAGGGCAGATTATTGGCCCTCACCTGTATCACTTGTATCAATTGTATCACTATCCACCACAGGGGATTGCAGGGCCTCTTTGTCAAACCCCTCAAAGTCCATATCCTCACTATCACTGACTTGGGCCGGCTGTGGTGGGTGGCGGGTGAAGAACTCTGTAATGTTTTGATGACTGGGCGACCTTGTGCATACCCTGCCCGCTCTGCTTCCCTCGTAAATGATGAAATTTACCCCGTAATTAAAACATTTCATTCTGGCAAGGCACGGTGTAAATGACCAAATGCGTAAACAAAAACCGCGTAAATCCAGACTATACTGTATACTGTATCTGGACGTATTTTCATGTTAAATTTTTTTTTTAAGTACCGTATTTTATGGCATAAAAGACCCTCCCCCCATTTTAGTAGTTGTGTATTTTCCTCCTGTATCCATAGTTTTCTTAAAACAATATACAGTAAAAGTCCAAAAATCCGGATGCCAGAAATCTGGACCACCTGAGAATCCGGACTTTTCGAAAACTCAAACTTAACTTTTTTTTTTTTTTTTTTTTTTTAGCTGGCTTTTGTGTGCATGCGTGAGCGCCACAGCTGCACAGCGACCACACGGTTGCCACTTTAAAACGAGCAATCAAACTGTGACAATGTATGTAATTTTGAATCCTACTCATTCCATTTACAGAGTACTGTACAAGCCCATAATAATGGCTCCTAAAGTAGATAAACTTCGTTGTGTGAAGAGAAAGAAGAACATGTTGAAATTGAGTGACAAACTTGAAATAATTAAGAAACTAGAACGTGGTGTGAGCAATACTGTTCTAATGGAATCATATAACATTGGAAAGTCTACAATTTATGATATAAAAAAGGCAAAGAATAAAATTTTAGAATTCACAGCTTTATCTTTAAAACTGCTCTTTTAGATAAATGAAGCATGCTATATTTGCTAATGAATAAACTATCAAAATGTACCTGTTCATCTCTTCTTTATTTCTCCTGAAATTTGAATTTTAAAAGTACTGCCTGAGAATCCGGAAAATCCGAAAATCCGGACTGACCCAATCCCCAAGCAGTCCGGATTTTTGGAATTTTACTGTATACAGTACCAGTAAATGTGAGGAATGAATAAAAATACTGGAATACCAATAAATAAATTACAAAAAAATGCTCAATTGCCAAATCAGGAAATAAAAGCCAAATGAAAGTTTAACACAAGTCAAGATTTGCATATATTGTACTGTACATTTGCACTCCCTGTTCACCGTAGCAGCGGCGACGCTATCTCTGCCGATTCCCTAGCAATGCTCCCTCCCCACCACCAACCCTCCCAGCCACCCTCCCGCTCCCCCACTGAGCCAGCTAACTCTTGTGCAAAGAAATGTATATTCCTTTTATATGTTTGCCCTTAGGACTATTATTTCTTTGACTTTTTTCACAACATGTATGTTGGATGGTAAAAATAAATGAAGAAAGTTACGTATAGGTATATCTACCCGAAAATATGAGTTGAAAAAGAACAGCTTGGCCCAGTAGCCCGGTGGTTACAGAGACGAGTCTAACCTGGCTACAATGTCGCCAGCAATGTTAACAGATGTAAATGTGAAAAGAAAGTAATTTGTAAATCTTCATTTGTATCAGGTGTTTGTAGATTGAAAAGGAATGTTGCAGGTATGGCATTAACAGATTGTAATGCTTGTAAGTGTTCAGAAATGGTTACTGCTAAGCCACCTTTGAAGAGTTGGGTGTCTGCCGTACACACATTAATCGTCTCGGTATCGTCATCAGTACAGTCCAGAGTAATTACTGTATTATTGATCGACCTTTTATATTTACACTAATTATTTTTTAATTAATTAAAATTATAATAATGTTTGCAATAACATATTTTTAATTCTGGAGTTGGGTTAGGTAGAATTTTGCCTACTGGAGACAGCAACTGGGGGATTCATTAGCTTGTGGGAGACCGCAGCTTCACATATAGGATGCAGGCTGATTTTTTTTGCCATTTTTTTGACAAAAGGTCATCTTATAATTTATGCCATAAAATACGGTAGTTAAATCTCCTGTTACACCACAGCAAAAGCAAATTTCTTTTGACATTAATGATGGAAACTCCTTTTTTATTAAACTGGGCTGAGGTATTGTTGTGATATATCTATACACAATTATTGGATAAAATGTATTGGTGTTTGTTCTAGATAAGATGTTCATGATGTCTGGTACATGAATCGTTCAGTATGTGTACAGTACAGTACAGTACATTACAGTGCAGTACAGTCTTCTCTTCCATGGAATTAGCGGGAGATTATGACCTGGATGGGCCATTTTGTCAGTGCTATGCTCGGGACAATGATTTTTTTACTTTTGTTATTTCTGGGTTCCTTTTAAATTAATTAGGTTAATGTTTATTGTTGGTTACTTGTGTCTTTAGCAGAGTACAACCATTACCAAAGCTTAATATATAAAATTGGCATTATTAAATTGTTATGAAGTTGGCCAGTTAACAAGACTTATATGATGTTGTTGAAATTACACTTGTGCTGTTTTTTATTAACCCATTGTGCACTACGTATTTAGCACAGAGAAACCCTCATGCATAAGGGATTAATAGTGTAACATAACTTTTAAAACACAGCACAAGTTTTGCAATGTGATATTTTGAATGTTCACAAGAGTGGTAAGTATTTGGCTGGTGGTTTTGAATTTTATTTTCAGTTGGAAAATTTTAATTTTAGACATGAATTTATATTAAAGGATTTAATTAAATTAATATTTTGTAATTCAACACTTTAATGTATTTAAAAAAAGATCAAGCATTCCAATTATACTGGGTACAGTAATTTTTATATTACAGTATTATTACTATTAAATTTTTTTTTAATAATTATGTAGAGTGCAGTATATCCTTGATTTAAATGGGAATTCGGCACACACACACACACACACACACACACACACACACACACACACACACACACTACTCAAGCTGCTTTCACAGGAGGCATTAACAGACCTAGGAGTTTCCCAGAATATTTCGAGAGAATTCATAAAAATATAAAAAATGACCGGAATCTCCTCGTGACAACACTGCATGCTACTATTTTACACACAGAATGATGGAAAAGTAATAAATTAAAAAAAACACTACATACTGTATGTACCTTTAGTGTGGGGTGTAGTGACCAAGTAAAGCTTGTTAAGCAAATGTGTATCAAGTAACTAATGTATTTCTGTTCAGTGAAACCTCCATATAATGGATTTCTCTCTCTATATAGGTCGTAAGTTGAAATGGTTGTAAGTCGGAAATGCTTAAATAACACATAGAAAATCTAAAATGGGTGTCTCTTTTTTTTCTCAGTACCACAAAACACTCACTTTTAAGCTTGCCAGCCAGATGGAAATTTTGTCTGTGTACTGACTTTGGGACTCAAAAATACATAATTTGACCAAATTTTGGTACGACTGAGGCAGGTCGTAAGTACTGGTGGACGTAAGTCGAGTAGGTCGTAAGTCGGGGAGTACCTGTAATCTCTATATATTTCGTTAAAGGAAGGTTTTACATGGAACGAACCCTCGATATAACGGAATTTCCTCTCCATATAGTCTGTTAAATAGTGGTTTTACTGTACAGAGTAAAGTATATTGAAATTGTGAAGACATCACTCACAAATCAAGGTTTTACTGTACCGATGTCTTTCTGTATCTACATATTCGCTGTTTAATTGCATATATTATTTTTTACTTGAACTTGGGGGCTGAATGATTATATGAGCCCCAATCTTGTTACATTAGAATTGAGGGGGTGGGGGGCTTACCCTAGTGAACAGGTTGGAGCCCCATTTAATTTGCAATTAAATGTAATATGTTAAAAAAGTTTACAAATGCAAGAAGAACTCATGCACTTCAGTTTCTTGTATGGTTCATAATTTTATTGTCACTTTTGTAGTAAGTGGATTCAATTGGGTTTTTGCACCAACTTGGCATTCTTAGTTTGACTCTCATTCCAGCTTTTTTATAGAAGTAATTTCTCATTGGCCTCCTGAGATGTGTGTGTAATATTGTGAAGGGTGAATGTAATTATTTCATCACATTCTAAAGAGTGTAATTCTCAACAAATTTACATTGCTCAAGTATGTATGTACATATATAAAGTTCTGCCATTAAAATTTTTGTAGGGTTATTGCAATAATTGATGAATTTTATGGCTTTTCCATTTTATAGTGTAATGAATTGCTGGTCCTGTTAATTTCTGATAACAAAAAACTATTATGCTCATAAACTGAATGTGTTCAATGTTCCTGCCAATTTTATAGATTTGCTAGTAGTACTGTAACGTAATTCTTAATTACTTCACTAATTACCATAATGAGGATTTTAATGGAGAACTGAATATATAATGAATCCATGACATGTATTCCTAATTGTGTTGTGACAAAACAATCAATATTAAGGAAAAGCTTTTATGTTTAGAGTTGGTCATTTTATTCTGTCTGTAATATATTTATTTTGAATATTAACTTCTCTTCAATAAAATTTATTTTACATACTGGTACTGTATATCAGTTGTTAATATTGAGAGTTCATTTATCTTGTATTATGAATTTCCCTTGTACGTAATGTTTTTGAATATAGACTATTTTGACATTAAACTTGTAAAATAATTACTCCTATGTTATTATGATAGAACTGTACAGTGTTCCCTCACACTGTCTATTTTGTGCTGAAGATGAATGATTTTAAGTTAGTTATATTATTTACTGATCACCTCAGTGGTATAAAGGTTTATGCATCAACGTGCTCTTCTACTGACCCAAGTTCAACCCCAGGGCAGACCAGGCAGGTTCCCATGAGAGTTCAGGTCAAATTGAGGGGGAAAAACTTTACTCATATGACCTTCACCAAACTGACAGTGGCCAATTTCACTAATTACCATAGATCCCTACAACAATGAATCACTCCAGTTTGCGATGCCTGTAACCGAACTTATCGTACAGCATAAATTACAACACCTGTAAGTTTCCAGAAGGCAGAAATAAGGTCATGTAACTCCCATTTCCTCCTCCTATACAACCTGTACTAAAGCACACACAGCTGTGAAAATGGAACTAATGATTGCTTTAACTCATGATCGTGCACTCCAGAGGAAAATTGTGTTTAAGGATTCTTTGCACCTTCTATAAATTGATGACCACCTTCTGTTATGGTACTACAGATTTCCATGTACGAATAAACTGTACTCTGGCTTGATATTGGTCGAGCGGCAAGGAGGTCTCATGTGGTCCCAAGATTCCCAACGCATAGGTCTGTGTTAATAGCTTTGAGGCTTTTCGCAAGTGGTAGTTTCCAGAGTGTAGTTGATGACGTTGCTAGCTTAAACCAATCAACTGTGTCAAGAAGTATAAATTGCCATTTGCTCCAAAATAAAAGTAATAATAATAATAATTATATTATACTATGGTATTATATTATTATTGCAGTACTATAGTGATATCTTCATTAGCCGGAACAATTGGTGCAGAGCACCTCCGGGAATTAGAGATTTCCGGGTAACGGGACGACTCTCTCAAAGCGGGAAAAACTCCCCCATCCCCAGATTTTCTGGAATTTTTCGGGTATCGGGAAAATTTTCTTGGAATTTTCCAGAAAATGTGCTCCTCGGAAAATCACTCCCAAAGTCGGAATTTTCCGGAAAATTCTGCCTTTGGGAACGATTTTCCAAGAAAATTTCAATTCTGGCTATCGGAGGGTTCCGGGTTTGATTGATTCCGGCTAACAGAGATATTACTGTACTTTATTATCATTTTTAATATAACATTAATATTTTTATTATTATTATTATAATTTTTTTTCTAATTAATAATATTATTATTATTAACGGAAATTTCATCGAAGAAATTCAGCCGACTTTTCTTTGAAACTTGTCCGTTCATTGTACGATCAAAGTTCACTCATGTTAGTGAATTTGTGCCAAGGTATCTAGCCTACTGTGGGGTCCCCTTGTGTGGAAGAGGTGTTACACTAGCCTACCATGGGGCCCTCTTGTGTGGAAGAGGTGTTACACTAGTCTACCATGGGGCCCTCTTGTGTGGAAGAGGTGTTACACTAGTCTACCATGGGGCCCTCTTGTGTGAGGTGGGTATTACACTCACCTATCATGGGGCCCTATTGTGTGGAAGAGGTGTTACACTAGTCTACCATGGGGCCCTCTTGTGTGGAAGAGGTGTTACACTAGTCTACCATGGGGCCCTCTTGTGTGAGGTGGGTATTACACTCACCTATCATGGGGCCCTCTTGTGTGGAAGAGGTGTTACACTAGCGTACCATGGGGCCCTCTTGTGTAGGGTAGGTATTACACTAGCCTACCATGGGGCCCTCTTGTGTGGAAGAGGTGTTACGCTAGTCTACCATGGGGCCCTCTTGTGTAGAAGAGGTGTTACCTGTTACATCATTTACTGATAAATATCATATCTACATTATTACAGTCACTGACATGCACTATTCACTGTCCTCATAGTGTAAAGAATGGTTGGAAGAAATTACTGGCTCCTCCTGAGATTATATTGAAATAAATATTGCAGACAAAATTCCCTGCTTGGGCCAGGATGAATGGGATTCTGACTTTTTTTTACATGATTTTAAATTCACAAGCTAAATCACTCATATTGCCAAGTGCTCAGGGAATTTTGTCTACATTGTATATTATGTTCATCTTTATACCATATGTAATTTATGTAACTGATATTGTTTTCATTATTTATATACTAAGGACAAAAGGCTCTAGATTAAACTTCCTCATATATAACATTACCAAGAAAGTGACTGATGTATATATACAGTAGTCGGACTTGGACTACAATCATGTCACCATTATTTTAATAGTGCTATGAATTACCTGTGATAACCACTATGTATTCTGACATGTTATTATTGATAACTGAAGTATATAATTTGACAAGCAACTACCTTTTACTTTCCTTCTATACTGCTAGGAAATTAAATTGGATATCATATAGAAGACTGTATAGTGTTGGATATCTTATAGGAGACTGTATAGTGTTGGATATCTTATAGGAGACTGTATAGTGTTGGGTATCTTATAGGAGACTGTATAGTGTTGGATATCTTATAGGAGACTGTATAGTGTTGGATATCTTATAGGAGACTGTATCGTGTTGGATATCTTATAGGAGGCGGTATAATGTTGGATATCTTATAGGAGACTGTATAGTGTTGGTTACCGTATAAGAGGCTAATTATCGTTGGATTTTCTGTAGATTCCTAATCTTGGAAAAATGGTAGGCTACATATGATATACTATTGTGCATACAGCCAACATTCCTTTGGATCTTCCAATGTATCTCACGTTCCCTGATGAGGCTTTTTTATAACCCCAACCGATAGGGGTTCCGTGGACCACTGAGATAGAGTAGACAAGAGAAGAAGAAGAAATAAAAGCAATCAAAAAAATAAAATGCGAGATGAGGAAATAAGATGAAGAAATTTGAAATGTTTAGAAAAAAAGGAATCCATGAAATAAAATAGTTATTACAGTAAATTCTACTTGTTATCACATTGAGCAATCTTTCCTCTTCTGTTATCTAATCTCTCCCTTAGTGTTGGATATAACATCATGGCCAACAGTCTATCAATCATGTGCTAAACTGGGTGTGGGGAGGCATGTGAAGCTCATTTCCCACCTCCCTGTAGGTGTGGTAGGACGTTTCTCAGGTCAGTGTCTAACAAACAATGGAAAATAGTATGGCAAATGCACAGAGGGAGTATCCCAAGAGTAGAGGTAAGTGTTAATGGTGGATCAATACTATCTTGTTACTACAGTCTATTATCTACACGGTTTCCTGCCCCCCCAGAGCGACAGTGCCCCTCAAGAAAGTCGGCGCCCTCAGCGACCCTCCCAGGAGCGGCAGCACCCCCAGGGGCCCTAAAAGGGACAGCAGCACCCCTAGGGGCCCTCCAAGGAGGGGTGGCACCCCTAGGGGCATTGGAGCCCTACAGGCCCTCCCAGGGGCGACTGTACCCCCAGGGGCCCTCAAAGGGGTGGCGTTGACCCTAGGGCCCCTCCCAGATGTGGTGACGCCCCACTCAGCCTTTGCCAGGGTCTGTGGCACC
Source organism: Homarus gammarus (assembly GCA_958450375.1). Classification (NCBI taxonomy): domain Eukaryota; kingdom Metazoa; phylum Arthropoda; class Malacostraca; order Decapoda; family Nephropidae; genus Homarus; species Homarus gammarus. The sequence goes on along the minus strand of CAUDMG010002775.1, from coordinate 618,058 downwards.
CCCAGTGACCCTCCCAGGGGTGGTGCCAACCCCAGGGGCAATGCCAGGGGCGGTGACGCCCGTAGGGGCCCTCACAAGGGCGGTGGCTTTCTTATGGGCCCTTCCAGGTGCGGCGGCGCCCCAAGGGGTAGTGGTGACCCAAGGGGCTTGATTGTGGTATCGTACATATTGCATGAGTCCAGCAATCCTTTACTTAACTGTGATTGGTGGACTGAAATGTAAATCCACCAAATTACAGCCAATAGGAGAACAGCGCAGTCAGTCAGCACAACACCCCAAAATATATTTTCCTGTTGGATATTTAGTCTCCTTTTCATTGTTCAGGATGTAATGATACTGGAAATGTGATGGGCTGTGTGTACTTATTTAACGCCATATCTCTCAGAGTTCTAAATAGTGCAAAAACAACTGCCCCAATGGGATCTCCCAGGGGCGACAGTTTCCCAACGGCCCTTCTTAGGGACAGCGGCGTCCCCAGTGGCCCTCCTTAGAGGCAGTGGCATCCCCAGGGGAACTTCCTGGGCGGTGATGACCCTAGAGGGCCCCCCAAGGGCGGCTGTGCCCCTTGAGGTCCTCATTTGGGATTGTGGCAACCCCAGGGCCCCTACCAGGGTTGGGGGAGTCTCCATGGGCCCTCCTTATGGATAGCAGTGACCCCAGGGTCCCTGCCAGAGGCGGTGGCGCCCACACGGGCCCTTTCAGGGACGGCAGCGCCCCCAGGGTCCATTCCAGGTGCAGAGACGCCACTAGGAGACCTTATAGGGGCCGGGGCACCCAAAGGGGGCCATCTCAATGAAGGTGGCGCACCCAGGAGCCCTCATTATGGATTGCAGTGACCCTAGGACCCGACCAGGGGCAGCGGAGCCCCCACGGGCCCTGCCAGGGGCCCTTCAGAGTGGTGGCAGTGACACCAGGGGCGGTGGTAACCCCAGGGGCCTATCCAAAGGTGTTGACGCCCCCAAGGACCCTCTCTCTGGCGGCGGCAGCCTCAGGGGACCTCCCTGGTGCGACTACGCTCCAACGGACGATTATATGGTAGGTGGCGAACCAAGGGGCCCTCCCAGGCGAGGTACCGCCCTATGGGGCCCTGCCAGAGGCTGTGGCGCCCCCAGTGACCTTCCCAAGGATGGTGGCAACCTCAGGAGCATTGCCAGGGATGGTGGCAACCCCAGGGGCACTGCCAGGGATGGTAGCAACCCCAGGGGCACTGCCGTGGATGGTGGCAACCCCAGGGGCACTCCCAGGTTTGGCAGTGTCTTCAGGGGCCATTCCAGGGGTGGCAGTGCCCCCAGGATCTTGATTATGGTAACCATACATAATGCATGCATCCAGCAAGCCCTTACTCAACTGTGATTGGTGGACTAAAATATAAATCCACCAAATTCCAGCCAATAGGAGAACAGAGCAGTCAGTCAGCACAACACCCCAACTTATGTTTTCCTGTTGGATATTTAGTCTACTTTTCATTGTTCAGAATGTGATGATACTGCAAATATGATGGGCGTTGTACTTATTTAATGTAATATTTCTCAGAGTTCTAAATAGTAGGAGTGGCAGTGCCCCCAGGATCTTGATTTTGGTATCATACATAATGCATGCATCCAGCAAGCCCTTACTCAACTGTGATTGGTGGACTAAAATAAAAATCCACCAAATTCCAGCCAATAGGAGAAGAGAGCAGTCAGTCAGCACAACACCCCAACTTATGTTTTCCTGTTGGATATTTAGTCTACTTTTCATTGCTCAGAATGCGATGATACTGAAAATGTGATGGGCGTTGTACTTATTTAATGTAATATTTCTCAGAGTTCTAAATAGCAGGTGTGGCAGTTCCCCCAGGATCTTGATTTTGGTATCATACATAATGCATGCATCCAGCAAGCCCTTACTTAACTGTGATTGGTGAAGTAAAATGAAAATCCACCAAATTCCAGCCAATAGGAGAACAGAGCAGTCAGTCAGCACAACACCCCAACTTATGTTTTCCTGTTGGATATTTAGTCTCCTTTTCATTGTTAAGAATGCGATGATACTGAAAATGTGATGGGCGCTGTACTTATTTAATGTAATATTTCTCAGAGTTCTAAATAGTACAAAAACAACTGTCCCAATGGGATCTCCCAGGGGCGACAGTACTCTAGGAACCCTCCCAGGAGCAGCGGTGCCCACATGGCTCCTAAGAAGAGCGTGGGTGCCCCTAGGGGCCCTCCTTACTGGTGGCAGTGACCCCAAGCGCGATGGCACCCACAGTTGCCCTCCCATGGGCGATGGCGTTCCCAGGAGCCCTTACAGGGGCGGTGATTCCCCCTAGGGGGCCTAGCAAGGGCGGTGGCAATCCCAGGCGTTTATCCAGGGATGGTGGCACTTCCAGGGGTCTTTGTAAGGGTGTCGGCGCCCCCAGGGACCCTCTCTGTGGCGGCGGCAGCCTCAGGGGATCTCGCATTTGCGACTACGCCCAGAGGGACGCTCATAGGGTCGACAGCGACCCTAGGGGCCCTCGCAGGCAAGTTGCCGACACATGGGGCCGTGCCAGGGGCTGTAGAGCCCCCAGTGACCCTCTCAGGGATGGTGGCAACCTCAGGGGCACTGCCAGGAGCAGTGGCGCCCCTAGGGGCCCACACAACAGCGGCGGCACTCCTAGGGGCCCTCCCAGGTGTGGCAGCACTCCCAGAGGCCCTCCCAGGGGTGGCGTTGCCCCAGGGGCTTGGTTTTGGTATCCTACATAATGCATGAATCCAGCAAGCCCTTACTCAACTGTGATTGGTGGACTAAAATAAAAATCCACCAAATTCCAGCCAATAGGAGAACAGAGCAGTCAGTCAGCACAACACCCCAACTTATGTTTTCCTGTTGGATATTTAGTCTACTTTTCATTGTTCAGAATGCGATGATACTGAAAATGTGATGGGCGTTGTACTTATTTAATGTAATATTTCTCAGAGTTCTAAATAGCAGGTGTGGCAGTTCCCCCAGGATCTTGATTTTGGTATCATACATAATGCATGCATCCAGCAAGCCCTTACTAAACTGTGATTGGTGAAGTAAATTGAAAATCCACCAAATTCCAGCCAATAGGAGAACAGAGCAGTCAGTCAGCACAACACCCCAACTTATGTTTTCCTGTTGGATATTTAGTCTACTTTTCATTGCTCAGAATGCGATGATACTGAAAATGTGATGGGCGTTGTACTTATTTAATGTAATATTTCTCAGAGTTCTAAATAGCAGGTGTGGCAGTTCCCCCAGGATCTTGATTTTGGTATCATACATAATGCATGCATCCAGCAAGCCCTTACTTAACTGTGATTGGTGAAGTAAAATGAAAATCCACCAAATTCCAGCCAATAGGAGAACAGAGCAGTCAGTCAGCACAACACCCCAACTTATGTTTTCCTGTTGGATATTTAGTCTCCTTTTCATTGTTAAGAATGCGATGATACTGAAAATGTGATGGGCGCTGTACTTATTTAATGTAATATTTCTCAGAGTTCTAAATAGTACAAAAACAACTGTCCCAATGGGATCTCCCAGGGGCGACAGTACTCTAGGAACCCTCCCAGGAGCAGCGGTGCCCACATGGCTCCTAAGAAGAGCGTGGGTGCCCCTAGGGGCCCTCCTTACTGGTGGCAGTGACCCCAAGCGCGATGGCACCCACAGTTGCCCTCCCATGGGCGATGGCGTTCCCAGGAGCCCTTACAGGGGCGGTGATTCCCCCCAGGGGGCCTAGCAAGGGCGGTGGCAATCCCAGGCATTTATCCAGGGATGGTGGCACTTCCAGGGGTCTTTGTAAGGGTGTCGGCGCCCCCAGGGACCCTCTCTGTGGCGGCGGCAGCCTCAGGGGATCTCGCATTTGCGACTACGCCCAGAGGGACGTTCATAGGGTCGACAGCGACCCTAGGGGCCCTCGCAGGCAAGTCGCCGACACATGGGGCCGTGCCAGGGGCTGTAGCGCCCCCAGTGACCCTCTCAGGGATGGTGGCAACCTCAGGGGCACTGCCAGGAGCAGTGGCGCCCCTAGGGGCCCACACAACAGCGGCAGCACTCCTAGGGGCCCTCCCAGGTGTGGCAGCGCTCCCAGAGGCCCTCCCAGGGGTGGCGTTGCCCCAGGGGCTTGGTTTTGGTATCCTACATAATGCATGAATCCAGCAAGCCCTTACTCAACTGTGATTGGTGGACTAAAATAAAAATCCACCAAATTCCAGCCAATAGGAGAACAGAGCAGTCAGTCAGCACAACACCCCAACTTATGTTTTCCTGTTGGATATTTAGTCTACTTTTCATTGTTCAGAATGCTATGATACTGAAAATGTGATGGGCGTTGTACTTATTTAATGTAATATTTCTCAGAGTTCTAAATAGCAGGTGTGGCAGTTCCCCCAGGATCTTGATTTTGGTATCATACATAATGCATGCATCCAGCAAGCCCTAACTTAACTGTGATTGGTGAAGTAAAATGAAAATCCACCAAATTCCAGCCAATAGGAGAACAGAGCAGTCAGTCAGCACAACACCCCCAACTTATGTTTTCCTGTTGGATATTTAGTCTCCTTTTCATTGTTACGAATGCGATGATACTGAAAATGTGATGGGCGTTGTACTTATTTAATGTAATATTTCTCAGAGTTCTAAATAGTACAAAAACAACTGTTCCAATGGGATCTCCCAGGGGTGACAGTACTCTAGGAACCCTCCCAGGAGCAGCTGTGCCCACATGGCTCCTAAGAAGAGCGTGGGTGCCCCTAGGGGCCCTCCTTACTGGTGGCAGTGACCCCAAGCGCGATGGCACCCACAGTTGCCCTCCCATGGGCGATGGCGTTCCCAGGAGCCCTTACAGGGGCGGTGATTCCCCCTAGGGGGCCTAGCAAGGGCGGTGGCAATCCCAGGCGTTTATCCAGAGATGGTGGCACTTCCAGGGGTCTTTGTAAGGGTGTCGGCGCCCCCAGGGACCCTCTCTGTGGCGGCGGCAGCCTCAGGGGATCTCGCATTTGCGACTACGCCCAGAGGGACGCTCATAGGGTCGACAGCGACCCTAGGGGCCCTCGCAGGCAAGTCGCCGACACATTGGGCCGTGCCAGGGGCTGTAGCGCCCCCAGTGACCCTCTCAGGGATGGTGGCAACCTCAGGGGCACTGCCAGGAGCAGTGGCGCCCCTAGGGGCCCACACAACAGCGGCGGCACTCCTAGGGGCCCTCCCAGGTGTGGCAGCGCTCCCAGAGGCCCTCCCAGGGGTGGCGTTGCCCCAGGGGCTTGGTTTTGGTATTCTACATAATGCATGAATCCAGCAAGCCCTTACTCAACTGTGATTGGTGGACTAAAATAAAAATCCACCAAATTCCAGCCAATAGGAGAACAGAGCAGTCAGTCAGCACAACACCCCAACTTATGTTTTCCTGTTGGATATTTAGTCTACTTTTCATTGCTCAGAATGCGATGATACTGAAAATGTGATGGGCGTTGTACTTATTTAATGTAATATTTCTCAGAGTTCTAAATAGCAGGTGTGGCAGTTCCCCCAGGATCTTGATTTTGGTATCATACATAATGCATGCATCCAGCAAGCCCTTACTTAACTGTGATTGGTGAAGTAAAATGAAAATCCACCAAATTCCAGCCAATAGGAGAACAGAGCAGTCAGTCAGCACAACACCCCAACTTATGTTTTCCTGTTGGATATTTAGTCTCCTTTTCATTGTTAAGAATGCGATGATACTGAAAATGTGATGGGCGCTGTACTTATTTAATGTAATATTTCTCAGAGTTCTAAATAGTACAAAAACAACTGTCCCAATGGGATCTCCCAGGGGCGACAGTACTCTAGGAACCCTCCCAGGAGCAGCGGTGCCCACATGGCTCCTAAGAAGAGCGTGGGTGCCCCTAGGGGCCCTCCTTACTGGTGGCAGTGACCCCAAGCGCGATGGCACCCACAGTTGCCCTCCCATGGGCGATGGCGTTCCCAGGAGCCCTTACAGGGGCGGTGATTCCCCCCAGGGGGCCTAGCAAGGGCGGTGGCAATCCCAGGCATTTATCCAGGGATGGTGGCACTTCCAGGGGTCTTTGTAAGGGTGTCGGCGCCCCCAGGGACCCTCTCTGTGGCGGCGGCAGCCTCAGGGGATCTCGCATTTGCGACTACGCCCAGAGGGACGTTCATAGGGTCGACAGCGACCCTAGGGGCCCTCGCAGGCAAGTCGCCGACACATGGGGCCGTGCCAGGGGCTGTAGCGCCCCCAGTGACCCTCTCAGGGATGGTGGCAACCTCAGGGGCACTGCCAGGAGCAGTGGCGCCCCTAGGGGCCCACACAACAGCGGCAGCACTCCTAGGGGCCCTCCCAGGTGTGGCAGCGCTCCCAGAGGCCCTCCCAGGGGTGGCGTTGCCCCAGGGGCTTGGTTTTGGTATCCTACATAATGCATGAATCCAGCAAGCCCTTACTCAACTGTGATTGGTGGACTAAAATAAAAATCCACCAAATTCCAGCCAATAGGAGAACAGAGCAGTCAGTCAGCACAACACCCCAACTTATGTTTTCCTGTTGGATATTTAGTCTACTTTTCATTGTTCAGAATGCTATGATACTGAAAATGTGATGGGCGTTGTACTTATTTAATGTAATATTTCTCAGAGTTCTAAATAGCAGGTGTGGCAGTTCCCCCAGGATCTTGATTTTGGTATCATACATAATGCATGCATCCAGCAAGCCCTAACTTAACTGTGATTGGTGAAGTAAAATGAAAATCCACCAAATTCCAGCCAATAGGAGAACAGAGCAGTCAGTCAGCACAACACCCCCAACTTATGTTTTCCTGTTGGATATTTAGTCTCCTTTTCATTGTTACGAATGCGATGATACTGAAAATGTGATGGGCGTTGTACTTATTTAATGTAATATTTCTCAGAGTTCTAAATAGTACAAAAACAACTGTTCCAATGGGATCTCCCAGGGGTGACAGTACTCTAGGAACCCTCCCAGGAGCAGCTGTGCCCACATGGCTCCTAAGAAGAGCGTGGGTGCCCCTAGGGGCCCTCCTTACTGGTGGCAGTGACCCCAAGCGCGATGGCACCCACAGTTGCCCTCCCATGGGCGATGGCGTTCCCAGGAGCCCTTACAGGGGCGGTGATTCCCCCTAGGGGGCCTAGCAAGGGCGGTGGCAATCCCAGGCGTTTATCCAGAGATGGTGGCACTTCCAGGGGTCTTTGTAAGGGTGTCGGCGCCCCCAGGGACCCTCTCTGTGGCGGCGGCAGCCTCAGGGGATCTCGCATTTGCGACTACGCCCAGAGGGACGCTCATAGGGTCGACAGCGACCCTAGGGGCCCTCGCAGGCAAGTCGCCGACACATTGGGCCGTGCCAGGGGCTGTAGCGCCCCCAGTGACCCTCTCAGGGATGGTGGCAACCTCAGGGGCACTGCCAGGAGCAGTGGCGCCCCTAGGGGCCCACACAACAGCGGCGGCACTCCTAGGGGCCCTCCCAGGTGTGGCAGCGCTCCCAGAGGCCCTCCCAGGGGTGGCGTTGCCCCAGGGGCTTGGTTTTGGTATTCTACATAATGCATGAATCCAGCAAGCCCTTACTCAACTGTGATTGGTGGACTAAAATAAAAATCCACCAAATTCCAGCCAATAGGAGAACAGAGCAGTCAGTCAGCACAACACCCCAACTTATGTTTTCCTGTTGGATATTTAGTCTACTTTTCATTGCTCAGAATGCGATGATACTGAAAATGTGATGGGCGTTGTACTTATTTAATGTAATATTTCTCAGAGTTCTAAATAGCAGGTGTGGCAGTTCCCCCAGGATCTTGATTTTGGTATCATACATAATGCATGCATCCAGCAAGCCCTTACTTAACTGTGATTGGTGAAGTAAAATGAAAATCCACCAAATTCCAGCCAATAGGAGAACAGAGCAGTCAGTCAGCACAACACCCCAACTTATGTTTTCCTGTTGGATATTTAGTCTCCTTTTCATTGTTAAGAATGCGATGATACTGAAAATGTGATGGGCGCTGTACTTATTTAATGTAATATTTCTCAGAGTTCTAAATAGTACAAAAACAACTGTCCCAATGGGATCTCCCAGGGGCGACAGTACTCTAGGAACCCTCCCAGGAGCAGCGGTGCCCACATGGCTCCTAAGAAGAGCGTGGGTGCCCCTAGGGGCCCTCCTTACTGGTGGCAGTGACCCCAAGCGCGATGGCACCCACAGTTGCCCTCCCATGGGCGATGGCGTTCCCAGGAGCCCTTACAGGGGCGGTGATTCCCCCCAGGGGGCCTAGCAAGGGCGGTGGCAATCCCAGGCATTTATCCAGGGATGGTGGCACTTCCAGGGGTCTTTGTAAGGGTGTCGGCGCCCCCAGGGACCCTCTCTGTGGCGGCGGCAGCCTCAGGGGATCTCGCATTTGCGACTACGCCCAGAGGGACGCTCATAGGGTCGACAGCGACCCTAGGGGCCCTCGCAGGCAAGTCGCCGACACATGGGGCCGTGCCAGGGGCTGTAGCGCCCCCAGTGACCCTCTCAGGGATGGTGGCAACCTCAGGGGCACTGCCAGGAGCAGTGGCGCCCCTAGGGGCCCACACAACAGCGGCGGCACTCCTAGGGGCCCTCCCAGGTGTGGCAGCGCTCCCAGAGGCCCTCCCAGGGGTGGCGTTGCCCCAGGGGCTTGGTTTTGGTATCCTACATAATGCATGAATCCAGCAAGCCCTTACTCAACTGTGATTGGTGGACTAAAATAAAAATCCACCAAATTCCAGCCAATAGGAGAACAGAGCAGTCAGTCAGCACAACACCCCAACTTATGTTTTCCTGTTGGATATTTAGTCTACTTTTCATTGTTCAGAATGCGATGATACTGAAAATGTGATGGGCGTTGTACTTATTTAATGTAATATTTCTCAGAGTTCTAAATAGCAGGTGTGGCAGTTCCCCCAGGATCTTGATTTTGGTATCATACATAATGCATGCATCCAGCAAGCCCTTACGTAACTGTGATTGGTGAAGTAAAATGAAAATCCACCAAATTCCAGCCAATAGGAGAACAGAGCAGTCAGTCAGCACAACACCCCAACTTATGTTTTCCTGTTGGATATTTAGTCTACTTTTCATTGTTCAGAATGCGATGATACTGAAAATGTGATGGGCGTTGTACTTATTTAATGTAATATTTCTCAGAGTTCTAAATAGCAGGTGTGGCAGTTCCCCCAGGATCTTGATTTTGGTATCATACATAATGCATGCATCCAGCAAGCCCTTACTTAGCTGTGATTGGTGAAGTAAAATGAAAATCCACCAAATTCCAGCCAATAGGAGAACAGAGCAGTCAGTCAGCACAACACCCCAACTTATGTTTTCCTGTTGGATATTTAGTCTACTTTTCATTGCTCAGAATGCGATGATACTGAAAATGTGATGGGCGTTGTACTTATTTAATGTAATATTTCTCAGAGTTCTAAATAGCAGGTGTGGCAGTTCCCCCAGGATCTTGATTTTGGTATCATACATAATGCATGCATCCAGCAAGCCCTTACTTAACTGTGATTGGTGAAGTAAAATGAAAATCCACCAAATTCCAGCCAATAGGAGAACAGAGCAGTCAGTCAGCACAACACCCCAACTTATGTTTTCCTGTTGGATATTTAGTCTACTTTTCATTGTTCAGAATGCGATGATACTGAAAATGTGATGGGCGTTGTACTTATTTAATGTAATATTTCTCAGAGTTCTAAATAGCAGGTGTGGCAGTTCCCCCAGGATCTTGATTTTGGTATCATACATAATGCATGCATCCAGCAAGCCCTTACTTAACTGTGATTGGTGAAGTAAAATGAAAATCCACCAAATTCCAGCCAATAGGAGAACAGAGCAGTCAGTCAGCACAACACCCCAACTTATGTTCTGCTGTTGGATATTTAGTCTACTTTTCATTGCTCAGAATGTGATGATACTGAAAATGTGATGGGCGTTGTACTTATTTAATGTAATATTTCTCAGAGTTCTAAATAGCAGGTGTGGCAGTTCCCCCAGGATCTTGATTTTGGTATCATACATAATGCATGCATCCAGCAAGCCCTTACTTAACTGTGATTGGTGAAGTAAAATGAAAATCTACCAAATTCCAGCCAATAGGAGAACAGAGCAGTCAGTCAGCACAACACCCCAACTTATGTTTTCCTGTTGGATATTTAGTCTCCTTTTCATTGTTAAGAATGCGATGATACTGAAAATGTGATGGGCGCTGTACTTATTTAATGTAATATTTCTCAGAGTTCTAAATAGTACAAAAACAACTGTCCCAATGGGATCTCCCAGGGGCGACAGTACTCTAGGAACCCTCCCAGGAGCAGCGGTGCCCACATGGCTCCTAAGAAGAGCGTGGGTGCCCCTAGGGGCCCTCCTTACTGGTGGCAGTGACCCCAAGCGCGATGGCACCCACAGTTGCCCTCCCATGGGCGATGGCGTTCCCAGGAGCCCTTACAGGGGCGGTGATTCCCCCCAGGGGGCCTAGCAAGGGCGGTGGCAATCCCAGGCATTTATCCAGGGATGGTGGCACTTCCAGGGGTCTTTGTAAGGGTGTCGGCGCCCCCAGGGACCCTCTCTGTGGCGGCGGCAGCCTCAGGGGATCTCGCATTTGCGACTACGCCCAGAGGGACGCTCATAGGGTCGACAGCGACCCTAGGGGCCCTCGCAGGCAAGTCGCCGACACATGGGGCCGTGCCAGGGGCTGTAGCGCCCCCAGTGACCCTCTCAGGGATGGTGGCAACCTCAGGGGCACTGCCAGGAGCAGTGGCGCCCCTAGGGGCCCACACAACAGCGGCGGCACTCCTAGGGGCCCTCCCAGGTGTGGCAGCGCTCCCAGAGGCCCTCCCAGGGGTGGCGTTGCCCCAGGGGCTTGGTTTTGGTATCCTACATAATGCATGAATCCAGCAAGCCCTTACTCAACTGTGATTGGTGGACTAAAATAAAAATCCACCAAATTCCAGCCAATAGGAGAACAGAGCAGTCAGTCAGCACAACACCCCAACTTATGTTTTCCTGTTGGATATTTAGTCTACTTTTCATTGTTCAGAATGCGATGATACTGAAAATGTGATGGGCGTTGTACTTATTTAATGTAATATTTCTCAGAGTTCTAAATAGCAGGTGTGGCAGTTCCCCCAGGATCTTGATTTTGGTATCATACATAATGCATGCATCCAGCAAGCCCTTACGTAACTGTGATTGGTGAAGTAAAATGAAAATCCACCAAATTCCAGCCAATAGGAGAACAGAGCAGTCAGTCAGCACAACACCCCAACTTATGTTTTCCTGTTGGATATTTAGTCTACTTTTCATTGTTCAGAATGCGATGATACTGAAAATGTGATGGGCGTTGTACTTATTTAATGTAATATTTCTCAGAGTTCTAAATAGCAGGTGTGGCAGTTCCCCCAGGATCTTGATTTTGGTATCATACATAATGCATGCATCCAGCAAGCCCTTACTTAACTGTGATTGGTGAAGTAAAATGAAAATCCACCAAATTCCAGCCAATAGGAGAACAGAGCAGTCAGTCAGCACAACACCCCAACTTATGTTTTCCTGTTGGATATTTAGTCTACTTTTCATTGCTCAGAATGCGATGATACTGAAAATGTGATGGGCGTTGTACTTATTTAATGTAATATTTCTCAGAGTTCTAAATAGCAGGTGTGGCAGTTCCCCCAGGATCTTGATTTTGGTATCATACATAATGCATGCATCCAGCAAGCCCTTACTTAACTGTGATTGGTGAAGTAAAATGAAAATCCACCAAATTCCAGCCAATAGGAGAACAGAGCAGTCAGTCAGCACAACACCCCAACTTATGTTTTCCTGTTGGATATTTAGTCTACTTTTCATTGTTCAGAATGCGATGATACTGAAAATGTGATGGGCGTTGTACTTATTTAATGTAATATTTCTCAGAGTTCTAAATAGCAGGTGTGGCAGTTCCCCCAGGATCTTGATTTTGGTATCATACATAATGCATGCATCCAGCAAGCCCTTACTTAACTGTGATTGGTGAAGTAAAATGAAAATCCACCAAATTCCAGCCAATAGGAGAACAGAGCAGTCAGTCAGCACAACACCCCAACTTATGTTCTGCTGTTGGATATTTAGTCTACTTTTCATTGCTCAGAATGTGATGATACTGAAAATGTGATGGGCGTTGTACTTATTTAATGTAATATTTCTCAGAGTTCTAAATAGCAGGTGTGGCAGTTCCCCCAGGATCTTGATTTTGGTATCATACATAATGCATGCATCCAGCAAGCCCTTACTTAACTGTGATTGGTGAAGTAAAATGAAAATCTACCAAATTCCAGCCAATAGGAGAACAGAGCAGTCAGTCAGCACAACACCCCAACTTATGTTTTCCTGTTGGATATTTAGTCTCCTTTTCATTGTTAAGAATGCGATGATACTGAAAATGTGATGGGCGCTGTACTTATTTAATGTAATATTTCTCAGAGTTCTAAATAGTACAAAAACAACTGTCCCAATGGGATCTCCCAGGGGCGACAGTACTCTAGGAACCCTCCCAGGAGCAGCGGTGCCCACATGGCTCCTAAGAAGAGCGTGGGTGCCCCTAGGGGCCCTCCTTACTGGTGGCAGTGACCCCAAGCGCGATGGCACCCACAGTTGCCCTCCCATGGGCGATGGCGTTCCCAGGAGCCCTTACAGGGACGGTGATTCCCCCCAGGGGGCCTAGCAGGGGCGGTGGCGATCCCAGGGGTTTATCCAGGGATGGTGGCACTTCCAAGGGCCTTCGGAAGGGTGTCAGCGCCCCCAGGGACCCTTTCTGTGACGGCGGCAGCCTCAGGGGACCTCCCAGGAGCAACGGTGCTCTCAGGGGTCCTAAGAAGAGCGTCCGCGGCCCCAGGGGACCTACCAAGGGCCCTCCTTAAGGGTGGCAGTAACCCCAAGGGCGGTGGCATACACAGTTGCCCTCCCAGGGGCGATGGCATCCCCAGGAGCCCGGAGAGGGGCAGTGATTCCCCCACGGGGCCTAGCAGAGGCGATGGCGCCACCAAAGGCTTCCCCAGGGGCGGTGTCACTTCTAGGGGCCTTACTAAGGGTGTCGGTGCCCCCAGGGTTTCCTCTCTGTGGCGGCAACGGCCTCAGGTGCCTCCCTGGTGCGACTACGCTCCAAGGGACCCTCATAGGGTTGGCGGCGACCCTAGGGGCCCTCCTAGGCGAGGTCCCGCCCCATGGGGCCCTGCCAGGGGCTATGGCGACCCAGTGACCTTTCCAGTGATGGTGGGAACCCCAGGGGCACTGCCAGAAGCGGTGGCGCCCCTAGGGGCCCACACAATGGCGGCGGCACTCCTAGGGGCCCTCCCAGGTGTGGCAGCGCCCCCAGGGGCCCTCCCAGGGGTGGAGTGGCCCCAGGGGCTTGGGTTTGGTATAGTACATAATGCATGCATCCAGCAAGCCCTTACTCAACTGTGATTGGTGGACTAAAATATAAATCCACCAAATTCCAGCCAATAGGAGAACAGAGCAGTCAGTCAGCACAACACCCCAACTTATGTTTTCCTGTTGGATATTTAGTCTCCTTTTCATTTTTCAGGATGTGATGATACTGGAAATGGGATGGGCGGTGTGTACAAATTTAATTTCATATCTCTCAGAGTTCTAAATAGTGCAAAAACAACTGCCCCAAGGGGATCTCCCAGGGGCGACAGTGCCCTAGGAGCCCTCCCAGGAGCAGCGATGCCCACAGGGGTCCTAAGAAGAGTTTCGGTGCCCCCAGGGGCCCTCCTTACGGGTGGCAGTGACCTCAAGCAGGATGGCACCCACAGTTGCCCTCCCAGGGGCGATGGCGTTCCCAGGAGCCCTTACAGGGGCGGTGATTCCCCCCAGGGGGCCTAGCAGGGGCGGTGGCGCCCCCAGGGGTTTATCCAGGGATGGTGGCACTTCCAGGGGCGTTCGTAAGGGTGTCGGCGCCCCCTGGGAACCCTCTCTGTGGCGGCGGCAGCCTCAGGGGACCTCCCAGGTTCGACTACGCCCAGAGGGACGCTCATAGGGTCGACAGCGACCCTAGGGGCCCTCGCAGGCAAGTCGCCGACCCATGGGGCCGTGCCAGGGGCTGTAGCGCCCCCAGTGACCCTCTCAGGGATGGTGGCAACCTCAGGGGCACTGCCAGGAGCGGTGGCGCCCCTAGGGCCCCACACAATGGCGGCAGCACTCTTCGAGGCCCTCCCAGGTGTGGCTGTGCCCCCAGAGGCCTTCCCTGGGGTGGCTTTGCCCCAGGGGCTTGGTTTTGGTATCGTACATAATGCGTGCGTCCATCAATCCCTTACTTAACTGTGATTGGTGGACTAAAATGTAAATCCACCAAATTACAGCCAATAGGAGAACAGAGCAGTCAGTCGGCACAACACCCCAACTTACGTTTTCCTGTTGGATATTTAGTCTCCTTTTCATTGTTCAGGATGTAATGATACTGAAAATGTAATGGGCGTTGTACTTATTTAACGTCATATCTCTCAGCGTTAAAAAAATTGCAAAAACAACTGCCCCAAGAGGACCTCCAAGGGGCGACGGTTCCCCAGAGGCAACGGTTCCTTCAGGGGCTCTTGTTAAGGTCAGTGGCGCCCCCAGTGGCCCTTGTCAGAGGCAATGGCGCCCCCAGGGGAAATCCCAGTGACCCTCTTTAGAGGCAGCACCGCAACGGACCTCCTAGAGGTGGTGGCACCCCCATGGGCCCTTCCAATGGCGGCTTCTCCCTCAGGGACCCTTCCTGGGGCAGCGGCGTCCACCGATGTCCCCCCAGGGTCAGCAGGGCCCCCATGGGCCCTTTCTGGGGCAGTGAAACCCGAAGGGGCCCTGCCAGGGGCTGTGGCGCCCCCAGAGGCCCTTCCAGAGGCGGTGGCACCCCCAGGCGGACTTTCGTAAGTCAGCAGTGCCCCCCATTAGCCCTCCCTGGGACAGTGAAGCCTCAAGGGACCCTGCCAGGGGTCCTTCCAAAGGCGGTGGCGCCCCCAGGGGCCCTCACAAGGGAGGCAGCACCCTCAGAGGTGTTCCTTAGGGGTGGTGGCAACCCCAGGGACCCTCCCAGGGGCGGCTGCACCCCCAAGGGCCCTCCCAGATGCAGTGGCACCCAAAGGGGCCCTCACAGGGGTGGCATCACTCCTAGGGGGCCCTCCCAAGAGTGGCACCCCAAGAGGCCCTACAAGGGGTAGGGGCGACCCCTGGGGCCTTGCTAGGGGCGGTGGCGCCCCTAGGGGCCCTTCCAGGGGCAACGGCACCTCCAACGAGCCCTCCCCGAGGCGGTGGCATGCCCAGTGGCAGCAGCACCCGCAAGGGCCCTCCCAGGGACGGAGGTTCCCCCGGGGCCCTTGATTTCGATTATTAGGTCCACATTTTGATTGCAGGGATATTAGTGGTTGTAACGACGCTTGGAAAATTATTGACATATTTCAATGCTAATTACTCGCCAACTATGGGTTTCCAAAGTGCGATTTTGGTGTTAATGTGTTATTCTGTAAGTAGAGCTGTTCTTTAGACGTTGCCCTAACCTTAGCCATCCTTTCCTGACCTAAGCTAAGACTTGGTTGCTGTTGTGGAAAAACTCATGACATTAAATTTCACTTTTCGGTTATTAGACAAGTTCAAATTGCATTGTGGTCGTCTTTTCACTCAGTATGCAATTCGTGGTTTGAGCGTAACATCTTCCCTGATTTATCTATTTTTTAGGGGGCTGGTGTTGCACTGGGTTTTTAAGAGTCTGAGCTTAAGCAGACTTTAGTTTAACAAATTTATTGGCAAAGCTTGTATTACAGTTTGCCTATTCTGAGTAATTCAGTCAGGTCTTGACACTGACTGAATGTCATGGTCCTCTAAGGCGACAGAACTAATCCCTACAGTCACCTCAACCACTTGGAACTACATGTATGACCAGACAGCTGCTTCCATGGATCGATTTACAGCCAATATATTCTTCAGTGGCATATAGAGTGGGGGGGGGGGGGCATGTGGCCATCCCCCCTTTTGTTTCAGCCACATTTGCATTATTCATAACCATTTGTATCACAAATTATTCAGATAAGTCGATTTGTTAACAAGAACAAATATGTTGGCTAAAGAGCATACTATTTGTTTTATACAGTATGGGAGACTACTACAGCAGTATTTATTTTTTAATGTTTCAAGACATAGAGTAACTAAATGATAAGTTGCCAAAGGACACTATGAGGGTCATACATGTAATGAGCCAAATTCAGTATGACAACAAGAATAAGAATCTCCAGTTGATATTATCTTTGAGTGATCTTAATGTTAAGAATAAGTTACACTGCCAGGAAAGTAATGAAGAAGCACTAAGACTGGCAAAAACTGCAAGGGAATAATTGCAGAAATGTTAATGGGCAAAGGTGAATAGAGCCAGGAGAAAACAGAGACTGGGATGGATGAGTAAAATTAAAAACCAAGTCCCCAGAGAGATGCAATATATCATTAGATTTTTTCCAAACAGCCCTAAAACATTTAGAGTGGAGGGCTGTGGTCATCAGCCCTCAGATTTGAGGTTGTTTCTTTGATTTATTGACACCTGTCTGGTTTTCCTATAGAGGCGTCTAGTATCAGCATGGCCAAGGCAGGTCCAGCTGACGACGACTTTGAGGATTTTGACGATGATTCCAATTTCTGGGATGACTGTGACGAATTCTATGAGCCAGAGACACTCAATGATGAGGTAAATACTCATGTGTTCTGTTGGGGGAAATATATCTACACCTGTTCTGGTTAACTAAAAAAAAAGAAAAAATTGTTTTTGCTGTAACAGTATTTTGAAGATAATAAGTGTTTATTATTATTATTATTTTTTCAAATGGGCAGCGACAACGAGAACAACAATTGACACAGGAAGACTGGGAACAACATTGCAAGGAACAACTGACACAGGAAGAATGGGAACAACAGCTGCCACAACACCACCGGCGGAGGGAGAGGGTGGCAGAGTTGGTGGAGACGGAACGCAATTATATCAAAGACCTGGAAACACTCTTGGAAGTCAGTGCTCTTGCCTCCTCCAGGAACCACGTGCTCAAGGCCATCGACTTGCATACTGTCCTTGGTAACATTTCACAAGTAAGATTTAAGTGCAACATTTCAAAGGCATTGACAACACTACAAAGAGCTTGTTGTTGAAAATGACAACATCAACTCTTATCAAGCTACCTTACCAATAAACCACACCTCATTTTTATTTACCCACACCACACCTCCCCTCTCTCCTGTTAACTTGGTAACCATTCCGAGTCAAGTTCACTAGTTGTATAATCTGCTGTCTTTATGCAGTACAGTACAGTACAGTACAGTGCAGTACAATACAGTACAGTGCAGTACAATACAGTACAGTGCAGCACAGTGCAATACAGTACAGTACAGTGCAGTGCAGTACAGTGCAGTGCAGTGCAGTACAGTGCAGTGCAGTACACTACAGTACAGTACAGCACAGTACACTACAGCACAGCACAGTACAGAACAGTGCAGTGCAGCACAGTACAGTACAGTGCAGAACAGTACAGTATTGAAGAGTACAGTAGAGTACAGTACAGTATATATGATATAGTTTTATGCACAATCGGGTATGTTTAAGTACTGCCATCAGCTTCATTAGTGTCGGTTCCATTGGTTCACATAGTAAATACCTGTATCTGTAGTCAAAATTTTTAAGAAAATTTATATAAAGGTGATTTAAAACTTATGGGCACAGCCTAATTGATTTTTTTAATTATTCTAATTACAGTATCTTCAATTATTTCAAATCTTATAAATTAACAATAATTATTCAAATTTTTAAATTGTAAACACAGATCATTAATCAGCACGTAAAGTACTGCAGTGCCTTTGTACGAAATTTGAAAAAAAAAAAAATCCATGGTATGACCCCCAGTGCCAAAATGCAAGGTACAGTAATTGATGTCAGTTTTATATACAGTACAATATAGCTATATTTTTATTATTATTTTTCTCTTTTTTTTTAAAAGGGATTAAATAGCACAAATCAAGAGTGAAAAACGATATATATGTTGTGTTGTCAAAATAAGAGAAACAATTGAGACCCTGCAATTGTGTGTAAAGGAAGCAGATAGTCAGATCAGCAACCTGGGACTTGGTCACAATTTTTGTTATGCCATATGGCAGCAGGGTCTACCATTAGACAATACATTATGCCTCCAATATCTACCCAGGCAGTAGTACCTTCCTGTCTGGTAGCTGCCTACTCTCATAAATATTACCATCAGGTCCATGCCACCATCAATTTACTTTTTGCCTTACCTCCCAGCCCAAAACAAAATAATTCATCTCATTAACATTTAGCTTCATTTATTAACTCAGAAAAATTCCCTGCAGGTGCTGGACATGAACAAGCGGCTGTTGAACAAGCTGGAACAAGAACAGCAGCATAGTGATGAAGACATGTTGATTGGGTGGGTGTTCCTGCAGTTCAAGTCAGAGCTGTGTCAGGTCTATAAGGTGTACTGCTCCACTTACAGTGTTGAGGTCCTCCCTCTACTGAAAAAGGTAAATAACAGTGAATTACCATTTTAGTTTATTGAATTCAGTTTTAGTTATGATAACCTGTAACTCCTTATACTGTCACCTGGCCAGATCAGTGTACCTACGAGGCTACTTGAGGTATCACACATTTCATTATTTACAGTTTTAATCAAAATCTCTTATTTTGCCAAAGCTCACAAGTATATGTTTCTTTTTTTTATTCAATGGGAGACTTGGGGGAAGTGATAATCCACAACTATGACATGCTCCCTTAAAGCTAAGATGAAAAATATAAGAATTGATAATAAGGAAGAAGTCCAAGTGTAGGAAAATCAAGATAATTTATGAGAGAATTAATTGGATAAGTAAAGGCTATAAGCTAATTGAACACAGAAAAAACTTGTTTCTGAATTTTACTGAGGAGGAACAAAGAGTGATGCATACCTTTGTTCTGTTAGTCCATAGACTATATTGATAGAACACACAGGACAAGCAGAAATCTAAAAAGTTAGTCGAGGAGTGACCAGACTATTGGGACCAACACTGAACAGTTCTGTAGATGAGTTACCGAGTAGTACCATAAAAGTAAAGCTAAAATAAGACAAGGGAAAATATGCTGATGGGTCAGGGTTTAAAGGCTGCAAGTGAGCAAGCTTTTATTGAGTCTAATAGCTTCGAACTAGAGGTGGACTGTGATATAAAATATCAGAAGACGATTCTCAAGTGTACAATATTTTTGTTTAAGCTCCGGATTTATCAAACTGGAGCATAATGAAACAAATCTGAAATTAAGATAATACAGGTAGGACCTCGTTAAACTGGGAAGCTTGCGACCAGACAGGGTCCAGAATAGCGAAAATTACGAACTATCAAAGCCGAGGTTAAAAAAAGGCAAAACAATGCATAAAATGTACTATTGCTGGTACCAATACAACTAACATCAACATAAATTTAGCCCACACTTACTGAACCTCTTTATGACAAAGTATTAGTGCAATGGCAAAAGTTTACTGTGATACAGAAATAAGTAGATTAGCAGAAAAAGCAATGAGAAAATTGTATATTATAGGCCTACTGATACATGTACCTGTAAAACATTATCATCCAGAATCATCAAAACTGCTGGACTATCGGATCCCGGATTAACGAGGTCCAACCTGTATGTTAAAAGATTTGGGACTATCACTTGGCTAAGGCAGATAACAAAGGCAGATAACAAAGTGAAAGCTTCAGCCCTTCATTTACAACACCAATATAATTCTTATCTTTACAGGGAATGTGAAGCATACAATACAGGGTGGCTAGCTATACCAGTCTACCCAACATGATTTGCTGCTTATATGTACATTTATTGGCCTCTCACTATTGTTTACTTGGTTCAGTTCCATAATTAGATGTGAGAAGGAGATGTTTGTGGTACAAGCAGTAATGCTGTATCTCTCACCACCATGTCGATGGTTTGAGTCCTATTTGGCCCAGACACGTGTGAGAAGGGTGTTATCCAGTGTGACCCTACCAAACATCTCAAGTTTCCCAGGCTCCGGTTTCCTCCTGTACTAAAACTGGATAGACCAACCGCCTGAATGGCTAGTAACCGGATAAGCGGTGAAAAGATAAATAAATCTTGTGTGACACAGAAAATGAAGGTCATAACCAAGAATAGAGTGAATGTCTAGCACGCTGATAAGTGGTGGAAAAGAGCAATTAAAAAAGGGTTAAAAAACCTAGTTAATCATCCTAGCTACTAAAAACAAACTAATCATTCTAGGCTAACAGAAATACAATTCAGTATTGTACTCTAAAAGTTAATAGCAACAGGTTAATCATTCCAGCTAATAAAAGTAATGTAATCATCCTTAAGATAATAACAGCAAGTTAACAAAAAAAAAAAATCCAAATTCAACTTCCAAAGTCAAATTTTTCACAATACTGTTTCTCATATTTCTATTAAGAGTAACACTAATATGGCTTATCTTATCTTAGTCTGGTGCTTGATAACACCCTCCCTTACTGTGTCATTAAACGATCATATAAGACCCTTATGATTTATGATACAATTCAATGATATGCCCAGATAAGGTTAATGTTACAGCTTTGAACCAAAGTTTTTTTTTAATCTGTCAATGATTAAAACCTAATCAAACATACTAACCTAACCAGAGTTAATCTCACTTAACTTGACTTATCCTAACCTAGCTAACATAACCTAACCTATCATATCTCTGAATCTAACCTAACTCCTTTAACTCAAGTATCTGCCTGCAATATTAGTATCCAATTCAGATTCGGGACAAGAAAGAACGTGGCCCAATTAGTGAAAGAAACTGCAGGAGAATGAATGAACAGGAAAGCAGGTGTTTGAAGCAGTTACCAAAGCATGCGAGTGTTTTTCATTATTTTTAGTTAGTACCAAGCTGATAACAAAGAGCCTAGTGATGAGACAACTGTCGTTCTTGGTCCGTTAGTATGAGGAGTCAGAGGTAGCAGAGGTGGAGCTGGCGTGGATAGCTGGGGAGCTTAAGAGTCACTCCAAACATCTCCTCTCCCTCAACACTGTCCTCATCAAGCCTGTACAGCGCATCCTCAAGTGAGTCACAACCCCTAGTGTAGGCAGGGAGGGAGGGAGGGAGGGAGGGAGAGAGAGAGAGAGAGAGAGAGAGAGAGAGAGAGAGAGAGAGAGAGAGAGAGAGAGAGAGAGAGAGAGAGAGAGAGAGAGAGAGAGAGAGAGAGAGAGAGAGAAGAACACTTATAAGGGATGGTGGAAAGTGATGGGAGAAAAGGGGGATGAAGGTAAAAGCTGGAAAAAGAAGAGAAGAGGGAGAAGGGTGGGATAAAGATGATTAGAGGGCAAAATATTATCTATCTTTTGTGGCTTCTCGATTTGGTGGAAGCTGGGGGAGAAGACAGTATCTCACACGCACGCACGCTTGCACGCATGCACGCACACACACACACACACACACACACACACAACGTAAACACCTAGAAAAAGTGCAAAAGAGGGCATGCAAGAATATTCTCTCCCCCTCCTACTCCACATATCAAGAAGCGCTCAACACACTGACCCTTTCGACTCTCACTGACCATCACCACGACCTCATCTGCAAATTTGGTAAGAAGCTTCTACACCATCCCCGACACCGGCTCCTACTACCACCCGAGGTCCCTTGTCCGAGAATTGCTGTTCGACACCACAACCGCATCCAGCCCATACGTGCACGAACTGATCGCTATAAGAACAGCCCAGTCCCAACCATTGTAAAAATTATCAATAACTTGTAATAAATCAGTGTATTCACTCCCAGTAAACACTGCTCCTTACACTGTCACTATGTTGAAATGAACTGTAGTTTGAGCTTTTCCCCATCTAGTTATTATATGTCTTATTTGTGTCACTTATGTTACTTGTATATTATTTGTAATTCGTAACCCATTCCCCAAATATGTAACTGTATATTTTCAGCCTTCTGGCTGCCAAGCTCTTTCAATAAACCGTTAATTATTATTATTATTATTATTACACACACACACACACACACACATGGGACATATGGGCAGACTAACACGAGACACCTCACCACATTTTATCTAAACTGGCATAATCTACTTTCAACATTTGACTTTTCACTTCAGCCCAAAATGTCAAATGAAGGTAAAATTATATAGAAGTACAGTAATATAACTTCCTTGCTCTGCCACTGTCTAAATTCTTAAATAACAGTACTGTACTGTACTGTACTGTACATTAGTAAAAAGAGTTCTGTCTAAAACACTTAGCATCCTAAAGGAGCATTGCCTTCCTCCTCTTTTATTATATAATTTGGTCTTATTGACAGTTAAAATACCTTTGTGTCATTCTAATTACTGTTCACAGGTACCATCTGTACCTGAAGGAGCTGGTGCATGATACCGTCACTACACACCAGGACTATCTCGACCTACAGATGGCCCTGTACTGCCTCCAAGCAGATGCCAAGGAGTTGAATGAATATACCCGTGGCCTAGGCCTTGGTAAGTACATCTAATTACCCAGCCATAAATATTCAGTCCCAATACTGTAAGTTACAATTTATTCTAAAGATACAGAAGTTAAATTCCTGAAAGAGTTCATGTAATGAAACCGAATCAAGCACACCGCCCTGCCCATAGCCTATCTTTCACATGGCTCAGGTAAACTTTGCGAGGCTCGACAAATAATTTGAAACTGGGAATGGCACCAACTTCTCCCACCGAGTTCGGTGGAAATTGGTAACAACAATTATCTAATTCTCTATTATAATTGTGTTTCAATCAGGGGATAGAGGTAATTTAATTTCATTTGTTTGGACTTCTAGTGAAGGCAGTACACAGCCTATATAATGTTTAGCACAATTCCTAAATGACAACCCCAACCTTATCTTCACTATTATAATGTACAATTTCTCTAATCCAACCTAACCTGTTTGTGCTGTCAAGCAACGTGTGAGCCACATTTTAAACTGTCTTCAGTAAACATGCACATGGACCTTTGTCCTTATGGTTTTAAGACTAGCATATATAATACAGTAAAAGTTAACACATGCACATCTGGTGTACACCCCAGTTTCTGTTTTATATGAAACTATTAAAAAATTTTAATATTATTTTCTTTGCTAGGTAGTAGGTCAGTTGCCTTGAATGGGCCTAAATCCGGTGTCTGCTTACTTAAAAACACAAATACAGTATTTTCTCACATCTCACAATGATATAGCATTGCCAAGTTGATATACCACAACCCTTGTCGTGAGAACCCACTCACTGAGTCATCTGTCTATCAATTTGACGTCATTTCCACCTAAGAGGGGTGGAGTGCAGCCCTTTATTTCTGCCTTCAATACAAATTATGCATTTTATATTTATGTACTCTTGAAAAAAATCATGCATTAATTATGTGTGGCATGTTACAGTACACAAGTACCGGAGTGATGTCGACGACTCCCTCCATGGCAAGATACGACGCGTCAACCTTCATTCAATCGCCAAGAAGTCTGCGAGGATGTCTACCATACTCTCCCAGAAGCTGGGTATCATCGGCCAGGTATGAGATGGTGGGAAAGTGGAGTGGTTGAACCTGAGGGTTGGTGATAAATACATAGAGGAGGACACAGTGTTGTCAATATGTAAATAATTCACTCACAGATTATCAAAAGTTTAAATATCCTGTCAGTTGATATTAAGATTAAATAATGGATATTAATATACTAAATGATTGAAAAGGTCAATCAATAAATACCTCAGCCCAGTCAGTGAACATTGCAATCTAATCCATGACATTAAATGTTAAATGCTTCATATGCAATTTTTTTATTTAAAAACTGCTTCCTTCCCTCACCCTATAAGACGACGAACACAAACTTTGACAAGATGGTAACGAAGTTTCGAAGTGTTCAATGGGCTGCTGGGGCGCTAGTAACCCATACAGAATCCTTGCTGGAGGCGGTACGCACCAGACACACGGCCGAATTGATCATCTCCGAGAGCCTGGCCGACCTCCTACCACCAGCACTCCATATCCAAGTCATCAGGGAAGTCACTTTAGACTCCTGCAATAGGATCCTCCAAATGTTTGTAGGTACTCCCACGTTCTTGAATTTCATAGTCAGTGTTATCATACCTGCACTTTGCTACCCAGAGCACAGCATATGCACTGTACTAGCCATAATAATGACTAAATTACCAGGCAAAATCATAACAGTACACCAGAGTAAATTCCATCAAGTAAAAATTACCTTGGATGAAATCCCTTAACAAATTAAGTGGATAAAGTCTAACCAAAAGTTTCTTGAAGACACAACACAATGTTAGAGTAAGTGGGCTTTTGTTCTGTAATGCTCATCACATATTTGGAGACTTTCATCTCAAAGTAGTATCCACACCTCGTCACTTGATTATCTACTGAACAACTCTGGAAACACTGACACATGAACAAACTAATGAAGTACAGTACAGTACTGTATACAGTTGAATGACTAATGTAACATGATGTGTTTTTACTTTATTTACTTTATTTATTTATACTTATTTAGTTTTCCTGCTCATTCTCTAATTAGATGACTCATATTCTCTTCATTCTTCCTTTTCTTTTATCTATGTTATACTTTCATCTTATTTCTTTCTTTACATTAATATCATTTAGTTACGTGTACTCGTCCATCTATTACTGGGAACACTTTGTTGTTAACACATTAGTTAGGGGAAATTTAATGAGATATTTACATTTCTTAATTTAATCAAACAAAAGAAATATGAGGTTATATGTCTTATCCCTATTTCTAACTAAATACAGTACCGGTACAGTGTGGGTGGGGAGCTTCACTTTATACCCGTACCATTAAAGAGAAATTTCACTTATATAGCTTACTATGCCCATAACTGCTGTTTTCACCCATAACATTCCCCAACCACACCACACCACACACCAAGCTAAATTGACTGTACATAAGTAACATTTCTTATAGCTGTGAGGAGTTTTTTCCTAGTGTCCAATATGGGCATAATCAGTCACTTCTATAGGGGTGGATCTAGGTCATGGTGTAGCATCTGGTCCCCTTTGAGAAGGTGACAAATAGTTACAAATTGGGGCAATTGTACCTTAACAGGCAGTTGTAAACACACAGGATCGCATCAACTTTCAAGTTTCCTTCATTAACAGCTGGCTATCGTGTATGTGGGCATGCATGTATGGGTGTCCCTTTTATTACACTGAAATCACCATCAGGACTGTGAGGTACAGCAGCGAGTGTTACAGCCGGCAGCACAGGTAGTTATGTTGTGCAAGGCTCCCTCACGACTTATCCAGAAGCGACACAACAAGAAACTTGACTACGATGCTGCCCAGGCCAAAGAACAGCTGGACAGGGACATTAACACCGCTGCCTCCGTGAGTCATTTGTGTACTGTACTGGCATGGCTCTAGTTGTTCATATGAATTAAAACAATAATGACTACTGTATCAGTCTTAATACTGTATATGTTTATCATAAGCATGAGCCGTCATTGTACTAGTATTATTAAAGTTTGATAAAGACACATAGTTCATGTGTGTAAAACAGCAGAACTTTCATTGCTCATCAATCAATATTCCCTGTGAGTTGTTAATTATCTTACAAGAGAGTAAGGGTGAATTAATATCTCACTAATAGTAAGTCATGTAAATTAGTATTCCCAAAAGTGAGAAATAAAAGTTACATTTACCTGTTCAGGAAGATGAGGATATGGTGGTGAAGGGAGCCTACATGTCCCTCAATAGCCTGCTGACTGCGGAGTTACCAGTCCTCACCCAACATGCTGCAGAGATGCTCACACTGGCCATCCGCTCCCTAGCTGCCTCCCGCCTCTACCTCCAAGGCCACCTGGCCAAGGTTTACCTGAAACTGGCACAGGTGAATTTTAATTTGGTCTTCTTCAAGGGTCTGTTGTCCACAATTTGATATCTGTATAATTACTTGCCCAAATGACATCTCAATAATTTTAATTACTGTTCTTTTCTAATCCTAATTTCTTTTCTAATGCTAATTATTTGCTACCTATGGTTTTTCAAGGTACTGTAGGAATTAAGATTATTGAGATGTCACTTGGTCAGAAATTATACAGATATTAATTTGCAGAAAACAGATCCTTAACTGATGTCAAACAACCTCAGCCATACAAATCTTAGGTTAGTTCCTCCTGCAGCTTCAAGATATAGCATCTCAGATCTTTTTACTCAGAAAGGCAAAATTCTTGTCAGTTTTTTTTTATCTAGTGGGAAGCCGTGTCAATTGTTATTTGTAACGTGTTTCTCATGTGTCCTTAACCTAGTCCAATAAACCATTAATAAAAATTTTCAGGCTTTTGTTATAATGTTACTACTGTGCTTCAACAACAAAGGTCTTTTAGCATGTAACAAGGTTAGTAATACGTTAGGCCTTCCTTGTCAGTTTCACTTTAGGAGCCCTGACTGAAGATGCGACTATATCCATATCTTGACCCTTCGCACCATGATCCTAACTGATGCCTTGACGCCCTCCTTTCCCCAGGTGCCACTACTAGAGTACATTGACCCAATGGAAGCACAGGAGAGGGCGCAGCAGCAGGTGGCACAACTTCGTCGACTCCTGCCTCATGACTACCAGAAGAAGTACATGGCGAAGGAACACATCCTCACCAAAACAACTGACACCTTGACACTGAAGACAGAGAAAGTTACTAAACTCACTGTAATTGCCACTTTATTTATGTTTAACTCTTTAGTGGACAGGGGCTCCCCTCAGCAGAATAAAATCACCTGGCATTAGTCAGAAAAAAATACCTAAGTGATACTTTGCCCTTTAAAGGGTTAAAACTAACAAATAAAATATTTTAGTGATTGTTTCCTTATATATCGGAATCTAATACAGAATATAAAAATCATAAGACTATTATCGTCATATTTACAGCAACAGAAAGAGAATCCCATCAGCCTTTACATCCTAATATAGTGACTTCCTTCTCTGTCCACCTGCAGAAGCCAAAGTTGTCTCCACATATGTCCAGGGCAAATACACCCCTGCAGCTGAGTCTCAGTTCCCCAGGACAGTATTGTAGCAATACCATAGCCACTCTCCCCAAAGGGCGCAGGAGTGATCCAACAGGCACCAAGGGCACTCTCAAGGTACTGTACAGGAAGGCTCTGCTGCCTACTTTTGTAATTATGAGCAAAATCTCACCATATAACTTCTTTGGACAAAATATTAACATTAAACATTGTACAGTATGTCCAATAGTGGATAAATATTTTTAAAAGGCATGGTTGTA
Organism: Homarus gammarus; assembly: GCA_958450375.1. Classification (NCBI taxonomy): domain Eukaryota; kingdom Metazoa; phylum Arthropoda; class Malacostraca; order Decapoda; family Nephropidae; genus Homarus; species Homarus gammarus. The sequence continues at coordinate 590,750 of CAUDMG010002775.1, read as the reverse complement.
AACATAATAAACCTTTCTAATGCTCCAACATGGAACTGTTGATAAATTATAATAATAACTACACATAATTGTAATGAGTGGATAAAATCATATCGGCCCATAGTTTCCAATATCATACTTAACAGTTATAGCTGTTATAACAAATTTGATGAGATTTTGTCCTAAAATTATTCATATCACAGATAAAAACATCTTTTGTATATATCTCAAGTCCTTTAATAATTTCTGGGGTACTGTACAGTACTTAAAGTCTTTCTGATGTGGCTCTTGTAGGTGTCCAAAGAACCAAGGAGAGGTAGTCTGCCGGGAGGATACATCAAGAGTGTTGCTGATGCTCTGCGCGGCTCACCTCACACACCGGCCCACACATCACCCACACACGCTCCACAAATCAAGGTAAGCCCCATCTCTATTTTTCCTTATTTTTCTCATAAAACACATGATACAAGATTATCTCATTCTACATACAATTATTCTATCTAATGCCCTAACATCATATACAGTAAATGATCTTGCTCCAAACAGTAAATTTTTTATTATTATAAGACAAATAAGTGGTACAGAAGCCTTAGATAGAGTGTACACTCTAGGACTAAAAACGTAGACAGCCATACGGTAACTACACTAGTGGCCTCTGGTAATGAAAATTTATTTTAACTGCAATTGGGGTAATTAATCACATGTGATTTTTAAAGGAGCATTTAATTTAATGTTTATTTTCAAATTTATTAAACTTCTTATATTATTTATATCATATCATAATTTTAACTTTTGATTTTTGTGATTGCCACAGGTAAATGACTTTAGTCCTAGAGTGTACAGAGTAAAATAAATTACCTTGGCAAGGAGTGATTAACTAACACACACACACACACACACACACACACACACACACACACACACAAAGCTGCTCATTAATAGATGAAAACTTGTCCCAACTGATATATGTACCTGTATGTACAAAGCTTGACGAAGTGTGGTAATATTGATTTTCATGATATTGGTAATGACAAAAAAAAAATATGGGCTTGGCTACTGCTATATTTATTTGTTAGGAAATAATTTAAATCACTATACGTACTCTTACATCCTCTGTGTTATACAGATAGAGAGGGATCTCTTAGGCAGCTACCCAGAGGAAAATCTGTACACGGTGACGGAAGAGTATACGGCGGCCAAGAAGGACGAGGTGTCCCTCCTTCAGGGGGCTGTGGTGGCCGTCCTCAAGAAGATGGACCCGATGGGTGACCCCACATGCTGGGTGGTCGACAATGGAGGTGGGTGAGGAAGAGGAGAGTAATGAGAGAACGAGGTGGTGTTGGAGGGGGTGTTGCTTAACTAATGGCTACACACTCAGCATGGAGGAAAATGAAACTTAAATCAGTTGGAATCTGTTGCCTCTTTTTTAGCAGGAACAATACGAAAATCATGCCTTGTTTAATTCTCTTGACAAAACCTCATACGTTAATCCTTGGACAGTACAGATATACATGAAAATATTGATGATGGAGAAATGATATAATTTAAATAATATCTTATCATTCTAGAGACAGTAGGCCTGGTCAAAGCCTCATGTCTGAGACAACTAACGAGTAAGAGAGAGTTTACAGCACTGGAACCTGCAGGACTACTCCCCAACACTTCCTCAATCAACACTAACAGCTCAGGGTTCCATCAGCCCCAACTCCAGGCTAAACACTGCCAGCCCCATCCCACCTTTCACTCTCCAGCCCTCAGTCATCAGCTTGCCCCTCAAATGGAAGTTTTTAACCCCCATCCCACCCCTGAGTCCCAAATCCTCACCTTCCTCCCTACCTCACAGTCTCAAACTATGGACTCCCACCATCCCTCTCATTCGCCTTTGAAACATAGTCGATATCCAGTGAGTGAACACAACCTGAACACCCTACAGAGTGAAACCCATGAAGCAATAGGACTACACACATTTTATGACTCAGAGGAGCAATGTTCAAACTACAATGCTGAGAGTATTGGTCAGGTAAGTCCATTATGCAAAAGACTTTCATTATTCCAATGACAAATAAGCTTGGGAATTCTATTGGAAAAATTGGCTATCATTATTTCTTTATCAGCCTTTACTGAAAAGAAAATGTCATTCCTAAAATCAAATTTTTTCAAGGTTCTTCAAAGAGTTGGAATAGGGATTATGATATGATCATGCTGATATATTACTCACCCCCATTCACCATGAGATATAACTAACCCAAAAGAACCATACATGATGACAAAACAACTTTACATGACCTGGTCACTGACATAATAGAAATTTTTCATCAGAATGAGTAGACAAAGACTCAACAGAAGGCAATAAATAAAAAGGACTAATGAGGGTTGTTGTGTGTAAGTTGTCTGTCTTCATGTGTTCACAGGAGTATGAGGCTTTGTATGACTTCGAGGGAGGTGACGAGACCCAACTTAGCCTCAGTCAGGGTCAACGTGTCCGGGCCATCAACAACGACTTCCCTGACTGGTGGTATGTGAGTGACTCCACTGGCCACGTAGGCTATGTTCCGGCAACCTATCTCCATAACCCGACAGATACCAGCCGAAAAAACGCTAGTGTACAAAAAACAGCAATAACCCATCAGACATCGACACATAACCTATGCGATCAAACGACTTCAACCAGATTTTAATTAATCTGTCTGTACAGTATACTGTATGCATCTAATCCTGCTAAACATGCTCAACTTTTGCTCAGACTTGTCTGCACAAAGTTTGCATAAACTTAGAACTGTGCTTTTTTCTCCACACTGTACAGTTATGTTAGCATAAACAGCTTAGTTTTCTCTCAGATTTGAGATTATATTTATTGCAGAGGAAAAGTGGTCTGACAATGGTTTTGCAGAGACACATTTCCTCATGTTAATTTATTAGTAGAATTATAACTGGAAGATAACGATTAATTTAACTATCTTCAGATGGACAAATAAAGATATCACTATTTCTTATATTTTTTCCATTCTGTCACTGTAGCTATTCTATAATTTTAACTTTTTCAGTGATGGTTAATAAGGTAAACCTTGATGAATTCAGATATGAATTCCTTGGAAGGAACATTTACATAAGTCATTGACATAAAACTTCCATGTCTTTTTAACTTTTACAATACTTCCTAATACAATATGTCCTCGATATATGCTCATTCAGCATGTACGAATTCACTCAGATGCAAGAATCCTATTCCTACCAGGAAGCCAATAAATGCGTGCAAAATTCACCCTTATGCGAGTCCACAATTCAAAATACTAAGAATGCAGAAAAAATATCACATTCCCTAATATTGATTCCAACCCTGATGGCCCTGCAGATGTCCCTCCAACACCATCACTCACTATGTAAAACCTCTACCACCACCTCCATCATGTCATCCACCCAAGCTGATGTATAATATCATTTCACAAGTTATCTGTGCTTGTCGAGGATGAAGACCATTTCCAAGAGTTTATCTCTCAACATGGACTAGTTGGCAGGATGTGGAAGTGTTTAAAATGCAGCAGGAAACTGACAGTGAAGAAGAAATACTGTGGTTCAGTGCAGCAACCGATAAATGTAAAATTACACAATGCCGCATCAAGAAAGTTGCTTTCATTCATACCAGGTATCAAAGTAAGTTCTTTCTGCTTAATATGCAGGGAGGTCTGGGGGCAGAGCTCCCTGTTTAGTTAGTTAGATAAGGTTAGGTAGGTTTCATTTGTTAGGTCAGGTTCTGTACATTGTCATTTCCATTTTCGTGTTTAATAACATGTATATAAAATCTTCCAGAAATTTCAGTTCAATTCCATAAGTTATTTTGACTGCTAACTGTGTTCTCCACCTTACCAGTTAATTTTATAATCTAAACTATAAAATGTCACAGTATCGGAAACTTTGGGAGCATCCTAGACACACTGAATGTAGACAAGGTCTACTGAATATTCAACTACAATACAAATGGAAGTAATTATTGGTTATAATGACATTTGTGTCTTTTTACGTGAAAACCTATTTTTGTGGTGTATTTTGGTGTGTTTTCTTCATATATGATCTTCATTTCCATGGGAAATTAGTAGTTTTCAAGGAAATGACAATTTTACATTTTCTCAGTAACTTAAGAGTTCTCATAGAAATGAAGGTCAAATTTGCCAGAGGTTTTTATTAAATTCTACTTTTTTCATTATTTACAAAACAGTGACCATCCTAAAAGGTTGAAGGTTAGTTATGATCTTAACAGTATGTAAAAGTTAATAACAAAGGATACTTCTATGGTTATTTGAAATATGAACGTCAGTAAAACCAATCTTAACCCAAATGAATAGTGTACAGTATCTTAGAATAACCAAAACTTATTGTCCAAAAGTACAATAATACTGTACCATAGCTGATGTTCAGTACACGTTAGTTGTAGAGCAAATCTTGATATTGTTCGTAAAGTTTTACTCTCATGGACCATAACTATTGTTCTAGGTAATACAATGGTTGTTCGATTAAACATTCATTTTTTTCACAGATGTTCTTCGAGTGATAGTAAGTAATAAAACGATATGACAATTTTTTTATTTTAATTATAAGTATTTTTGTAATTCTTTTTAGTTTTTCTCCACCTATGATCATAAATCTCCTGTAGTGCACAGGTATGAAGGATGAGGCAAATTGCAGGGTAATACCCGAGCGGCTAATGAGCCGATCAGTGGTGAAGAGGATAAAAGTAAAGGTAAAGAAAAGCTGATCATGACACTAAAATGATGTCTTTATATGCAGATCCCCAGGCTAGGAAGTTAGATAAAGTTAGGTAGGGTCTTTTGGTTGGCTATGTCAGGTTCTACTAGGTTCGCTGCGTAATCGTATCACTTTCATTACTATCACCCAAAGAACTTGTGGAAAAATTAACCAAACCAAACAACAACTTCTGGTGTTGTCCGTCTGCTCCACCTCTACCTTGTTTTGGATTAACTTTTATTTGGGTAAGATTTCACTAGTTGCCACCTAAGGAATTTTGACCATTTTATAGCTGCAATTAATAGTTTAGACAATTCTAAGACACTTTTCGTCTCTGACGTTTCTCTCACAAACTACTTAAACCGATCCTCTGGACCCATGGCATACAGTATATAAGTCATGGTTAATATTCATCCATTGGCTGTCTACAGGTTCCCATCATGTTTACCTGAGGTTATACTCCTCCTTACCACCTCCTCCATGTAGGTTAGGTTAGGTAGGTTGGTTGGTTTTTTTGGGGGGAATGAGAATATACTACAGTATATATATATTTTTTTTGTATTCTTGGCGTGTTTTACTAAAATTTGACCTCAATTTTGGGGCAAATTTGCAGGTTATTTATTTATTTTATTTTTTTGCAAAAAACCCCCACGAAAACCGTAAAAAAAAAACAACAAAAAAAACAACACCTATTCTCGTACCAAAACCTGAGGACAGCCAAAGGCCTAAGTCGTTTGCAGTATTGTATATCGGCAAGTCATTTGCAAAGGAAATGGTAAAATTTTAGTTGTCATTCCTGTACAGCACTTAGATATCCAAACTATGTGACTACCGACAAATGTGAAGGTCTAAATCATTCAAAACACTTAGGGAACACTGGAAAAACATAGTTTGGACATCTTACATAACCTAAATATTATAATCTAGGTTAAACACGCGGCATTTAGCAAGTTAAATGTCTTGTTTACAAACCCTCTTTAGATGGCCGTCCCAATGTTTGCGTCATTTGGAGAACTTCATCCATAATTCCTGGGTTCTAATATCTTCATTTCTTCTTGAAGCACAAGAGCAGTTGATTTCCATCATGTGGTATGTAAACTCTAAATGTTTGTAGGTTTATGTAATGATAAAATGATATATATCGTTTGCCACAGCTGGAGTAAAGACTGACACGTCCATCGAGATTTACTGTTTAAACGAACTGGAGGTAAGGATAATGATCCGAGTCAGACACATGGCTTGGCTTCGTGACTTCATCAATCACCTGGAGTCCAGGTGATTGATGAGAATTAATTTTTGTTTATAGTAAACTTTTACTTTTTTCATCTTCGCCACTGATCGGTTTATGCGGTCGGTCACGTCTCTGTTAGGCACTGTTGACAAGTACTGGGCATGCACTGTCATGCATTAAAGAAAAAGTATTGGTATTTTCTGGTGAAAAGGGGGGTCCGGACCCCCCCCCCCCCCCCCTAGATCCGCCCTTACTATACCAGCGGAATTCAGAACAAAACCTTTTTGGGTGATATTAGAAACACAAGTCGATTTTCCAACTTCATTCATATACTGATCTTTTAAATGGTTAGACTATGTTAGGTTAGCGTTAAGAACGACTGGTTTAGAAGTAAAGCAGGTGAAACACAAAAATTTGCAGATCAGCACAAGATGTGCTAATTTTTCTGTTCCACTAAAACATTTTATGGGCCAATCACTCGTGGCGCAGCCTCTCTCCGCTCGTCCGACGGTAACTCCATAATTAAAGACGACGAAGGCCTCCTTCAGCGCTCGAAATAGCACTACCATTCACTGCTCAACCGAAACACCGACGTGGATGTTCTGACTACCCAACAGGTGCCTCAGCATCCAGAGCTGACCCACCTCAGCCATCCTCCATCCATGGATGAGGTAGCTACTGCCATTAAACAGATGAAAAATAACAAAGCCTCAGGGCCTGATGGAATCCCAGCCGAGGTGTATAAAGCAGGAGGACCTCTGCTTACCAGCCATCTCCACTCTCTCCTGGAGAATATATAGGAAAAGGAGGACATCCCTCAAGCTCTTAAAGACGCCTCCATCATCAATATTTATAAGAACAAGGGAGACCGGTCAGACTGTTGCAACTAACGCAGGATCTCGCTGCTGTCCATAGCTGGCAAGATTATCGCCCGTGTCCTCTTAAACAGATTTCTTCCTGAGGCGGAAAACTTCCTCCCAGAATCTCAGTGTGGCTTTAGACCTTCACATGGCACCACTGACATGATCTTTGCTGCCTGTCAAGATACAGGAAAAATGCAGAGAACAGCGTCATGACCTGTACATGGCTTTCATCGACCTAACCAAGGCCTTCGACTCAATCAACAGGGAAGCCTTCTGGTGAACCCTCAGCCGCTTTGGCTGCCCACCAAAATTCATCGCCATTGTGAGACAACTACACGATGGCATGAACGACAGTGTCCTGCACAATGACACCCAATCTGAGTTCTTCCCCATCCAAACGGGGGTTAAACAAGGGTGAGTACTGGCACCAACTCTCTTTTCCATTTTCTTGGCTGCCTTCCTTACTTAGGCCAGCTCAAATTTAGTCAGCGGGGTGGACATCCGGTACTGGATGAAGGGTCTTTTCAACATAAGATGACTCCAGGCAAGAACAAAGGTGTCGGCAGCTTCCATTACTGAACTTCAGTATGCAGACAACCTCACCCTTGTTGCTCATACTGAACGAGACCTACAGGAGATCCTGAACACCTACGCAGAAGCGTAAGCACACTTGAGGTGAATGTACGCAAGACTCAGATTTTCTTTCAGCCTGCCTCTGGTTCAGCCACACCTCCACCATCCATCCAGCTTAATGGTACTACCCTCACTAATGTTACCCGCTTTCTGTATCTTGGCTCTCACCTATCCACCACCGCGGACGTCTTATGAAGAGATTCATTTGTATCAGACGTGCATCTCAAGCCTTTGGCAGACTTCAAAACCTGTAGGGAGCTGAAATTATCTACAAAGTTACACGTATGTTGAGCAGTGGTTCTTCCCACCCTGCTATATGGCAGCGAGACATGGGTCACATATAGGAGGCACCTCAAGGCACTTGAAAACTTTCACCAACGTAGTCTACGTTCCATACTCTGAGTTTGCTGGGAAGACAAGAGAATGAATGCCAGTATTCTTGCTGACACTAACTGTGAAAGCATCAAGGCTACCATTATCCACAAACAACTATGCTGGACTGGCCATGTTACCCGCATGGACGACAGTAGACTGCCAAAGCAGCTACGTTACAGTCACCTAATGAATAGTAAACGTAATGCTGGCGGGCAACTGAAGAGGTATAAGGATAGTCTCAAGACTAACCTGAAAGTGTCAAATTGACCCCCTCACATGGGAGACGATTACTCCACACCATAATGCTTGGTGGAGCACCATTTGAGAAGATGTCAATACTTGAGAGTTAGCCCGACTGCATAATGAGGCAGACAAGCGGCAATGCCGGGAAGACGCTGCCGCCATCTCTCCCGCACTAGATGTAGCCCCCCACATATGCAACTTCTGTGATCAATCCTGCCAGTCTCGTATCGGCCTCTTTAGTCACCTCAGAATTCACCAACCTTGGTGACACCCTTTATAACTCGTATCATTATATCATAGCTGGATGATCATCATACTCGATTCCGAGTGACAGCAAAGTAGTATTATTTGTAGTAACCGTCAGGTGAAATAAGTTAGGATACCAAATCTTCAAATAATCCTGACATTTTCTTGAAGTTTAAGAGGAAGAAGACGGAGGTAACTTGAGAAAAACATAACTCCCATTTCTTACATTATAAATTTATTTACTCATACTGTAGTTTGAGCTTAACATACAGCTGATTAGAAAGGAAAAATGTCTCGTTTATAATTTCAAAATGATTTGTGCAAGAATTAATGGGTCTCCAGTACTGGCCCTTAATTTGATTAATATACAATCTGTCAACTGAAACAAGTGGTCGCCAACGGCTCTTATCCGTCCTAAACACACTATAACATATCACATTTTGGATGATTTACACTCACTATGGAAGATGCTAGTCTGAAAGGTACTTTGGTCCATTATGCTGTACTTACCTGTAATAACTTCTTCTGGCTTATTCAAGACATAACAACCTCATAGAAATTACATTTACAAAAGGTTAAAGACAGAAAAATTACATGAAACAATGTTATGACAGTTGATTTATATCTTAACTCATGTTCAGAGATACATTTATGTCACACGTTCAACAGTTTGTACCTAAAAAAAATTATTTTTGGTTGACACGGCTGCCCCAGACACGGCATTGCTGAGGCACGTACACAGTTCAGCTCAACAAGTTTACTCTCCATCAACTTGCAAAACGTTCTTGTATTAATCCATATAAGTTTTTTCTCCAACTTTGAAAACCAAGCCACTATAATGCATCAACCAATATACTTAAGTATAGTTTCAGTGCACTAAAACTATTGAATGTATCACAAAATGTTGCCTTTCAGATGGTACATTACTACAAGGTTCATTATCAAACAATTATTTTGAGACCCTCTGAATCATAATAAATATCCAATCTAACATCAGAAAGTGTCTTCTATGACAAGCACAAACATTCCTTAACATTTATTTATTTCGTTTATCTATCATCTATAAAAAAAACATTACTACTAGATTCTCTCAAGTACAATGATGAAGTAGAATATGATATGAAGAGAGGTAAACCTTACTGCTAAAAATCAGTCACTCTTACCCATACAATAAACCCCTCACTTCACTTAGCACAACTACACAGCAGAATTGTGCAACACTCAGTCTCCAGCTAATGAAGGGGATAAAACAAGAAGGTGTAATATATACTATAATATATACATATTATATATTTTCCTTCCTCTTTTTCAAATACACACGTTTTTGCCCTCAGTGGCTCGTTTGTGTTTGTTTGTTTGTTTGTGTTTCTACGGTTGTGAGGCATCATGCAATCCAGCAGTCTCGGAACATTAGTGTGGTGGTGGTGGTGTTTATTGTTCCAGACAAGTAAGTACCCCTTTAACCCTCCCTCCACTACATTTTATGAATTGCTTTTCCCTTCACACTTATAATACTGTACTATTACTAAACACAACACAGCCCTAATGATGTACACTGTCCTCCTTCACCTCAATTACAAAATAACATTTATCCGCTGAATAATGATTTTTTTTTTCTTCTAACGAGGGCTGTACCTCTTGACAGATGCAAATTTCCCTACTTCTAGAGAAAAATACTTGTTGCTTCTGTGTACAATAAAAAACTGCAAGATTAAATGCTCACATCAACAAATCATTACATGTTAAAGATAATAATACTTCAATGACAAGCGAGCCCAAATTTTAGAGGGGTTTCTTGGTTCCTACACTACTTAAAATAATCTCTGAGTTGCATGTTTCATACCTCCTAACATACGTGAATGAATTACCACTAATTTATATGAATCAACAGATCATTTAGTATTACTGATGTGACTTTGGTAACTACCCAACAAAGTGTTATACTGTACGATATACGTAAACTCCACACTTCTCACTGTAAAACAAGAGTGTCTGGTGGTAACTGAAGAGAATATTGCTTGTCTTTCCTATGAAGTTAAAACAACAGTCAAGGACGCTTATGAATGGTTGTGGAAACATATGCTCCCAGGGTTCATGTCCCTTAAATACACATTTGTACATATTCATCGAATATTTACATGGTAGATGATATGTGAAACCAAAGCCATATACCAAGGCAAGTTCTCGACAGTCTATAGTCGTTAATATCATGCTGAAATTTTGGGCTGTACAGTTATTCGGCTTTATTGCTCGGTTTCACACAGCTATGTTAATAGTATCTACACATCTGAAGAAAATGAGTATGAAAGAAGGTTTCTGACATCTTACACAAACACGAGTGGTTGTTGAGGCCCTACGACTTGACAACAAATATATATCTGTATACTCTCCAACAAGACAACAACAATTGCAAAACTGCTTCTATACAATACCAAATACTTTTATTTTTTTCTAAGTAATATATTGTCATTTGATGTACAATAAATGCACTTCCTTATATACAACATGTTGTGCATCATTCTCAGCTAATTATTTGATATGATTTTAGTTGCCAGTAAAACAAAGATATAATAAAGTTATCCCCTTCAGGAAGACAACTAAGATAATATATTAACGCTAGGCCAACTTGGTTAATATATCTAACCTTAACAGTATGTAAAAAAAAGGATCCAAACGTGTTCACACTTTTTTTTGTGACAAAAATTAAAATTAGATGCCATACTAAAAATAATAAAGTTTAAAAAGTGAAATGCATTCTAACTAAAATGCTGCACAACTTACAATAGTCTATAAAATTTAAAACATATTTTTCCTAACAAAATAACAATTCTGTCTTTTCTCTTATACAATAGCTAAAGAGAAGTTTATTGGTATTAACCAATATAATTCTTTTGTTTCTCTTCTAGCACTTAAACAGTATGGAAGTCTCAGACATATAATGTATCAGACACTGTGTGTGTGTGTGACTGTGTGCCCTCCATAGTAACAATTCTTAACACCTGCTCATAAAAAATCTGAGATTATATATATATATATATATATATATATATATATATATCACCCCCTTGAAAAACACACAAAATTTTACTTGTGGAGGGCATGGAAGATTCTTTCTGAAACCTGCCAACCAACCTTAGGCATTGCGGTCATTGCACACCTTTTTGGAAGTTGGAACAACCATTCTAAAGAAGAGTTTCATGCTGGGAAGAAGTTAGTTGCGTCCAGCCCTGTGTGGTTGCGTCCCCGGCCGTACCAAGACCCTGAAGGTGTAAGGTGGGAGGGCTGGCAGAGCTGGTATACTTTATATCGAGCTGGGAGTTACAGTTCGCCTTTTCTCACATTTTGCTGGACTCGACTGTATCCATAGCTATTTCATTGGAGGGTCGCTCCACATCACCATTAGCATTAATGTTCATTTGCTCCAATTCTTTCTTACTAAGTTCGTACACCAGTCCAGCACCAATACTGTCTCCCAGAACGTTGATCATCGTACGGAATCGGTCACTGAAAAAGGAAAAAAAATGTTAAGTAACGACGCACTCATTGTACAATTTTACTATAAGAACTAAGATTTAAACATTTCAAAACGACTTCCAGGCACAAAAACCTAGTACAGTACTATATTACATAAAGTACCGATAAACACCAATAGGCACAGTTATCAACGTCAAAGTGCTCAACGGCAGCCAAACAAATACTGTATAGTACATGTTTTTCTGTAAGCAACATCGTACGAAGAAATGTTTCCCAACCAAGAATGTCAGAATTAACTAGATTAAATTTTCGTTTTCCTTTAATTTTGTTATAAATGTATTAACATTATTTTCTCTCATCCGCCAAAATGGGGTCTCGTATTTTTAAATTGAAAATCTGGTAACCCTAAACAAAAGTTTCAACAACCCCAGCCATGTGTAAATTTTCATTCTCCACTCAAAATACTTCTAATAACTAGCTCGTTTAGAAAGACCTTAAATCATTTATCTTTATATTTGTGGTTCTTATCCTATACCACGGAAAACCACCTCAATGATGCATTCTACCTCCATAACTAGGATTTGCAAAAGGTACCCAGGAAAAGTCACATGTATAAAACAACATGAAGAGTTACATGGAAAAGTGATCAGAAAAAAAATCAAAATTGTGACTAAGAAAAATGCGATAGGTTAGAGACACACTGTTTAATTAGTCCTAGTAAGTTAGGTTAGGTTCGTTTTATTCCGGTGACTTTTTTTTCCCACATCCAGTATTTGATAACACGGTAGCCTGAAATACGACACTAAGCTGGGCCATGTGCTCAACTCCCGGTATTAATCTGGGCTCTGTAATACTGTACTCTTTCTTTCTTCTGGGTATTCCAAACTATTGCCCTCCACTCTAATATTCCCATAATAGTCCATCTCTACTATCCATTTTCCACTGCGATATAAGAATACTCACAGCAACCAGTCCACAGCAATGATGAGGGTCATGTCCTCAGCTGGTAGACCGACAACGTCAAGCACCATCACCATGGTGACCAGACCTGCCTGTGGGATACCTGCGGCGCCGATGGCTGCTGCTGTGGCTGTGATGCTGTTGAGAAAAGACAACCTTCAGTCACGGCGATAAAACTAAAGGAAATAAAATGAAGAATGTAATGATCATTATAAAAATGGAGGGATACCGAACAACGGGTTATTTTAATATGATTGCTCTCAAAAATTGCACGAGTTGTAAAATATTGTCAGTCTGAAAAAAATAAAAGAAAGAAACAATTACGTATAGTGAAACGAGGGCATTGGAACATAATATAAATTAATGAAATAAATTGTCTCTCCTTGTTGGATATTCAGGTGTAAAATTACTAGAAAATAAACGGGATAAGATTGGGGAATGTCTGTGTCTCTCTCTGACACACACACACACACACACATAGGGCTAAGAAATTAGTCTCACAGCATCTTCTTACCTAATAGCCACGACCTGGCCAATGGTAAGAGCCATGCCTCTGACTTGTGCGATGAAGATGGCCGCCACAGCTTCGTACAGGGCGGTGCCGTCCATGTTGATGGTGGCGCCGATAGGGATGACAAACCGAGTCACGCGGGGGTCAATTTTGTTTTTTTCCTCAAGGCACTGGAAAGTTACTGGCAGGGTTCCTGAGCTGAGATGTATTTTTTTCAATTAGTGAAACTAATACGGCAATAAAGATCTTCACATCACACTGCTTGATGGGATAAAAAAAAAGCAAGAGGCGGATTCTCAAAAGTAGTATTCTAATTTTCCTGTACATGGTAATGTGATCGGGAATAATTGCATTTGGAATTTACCGAAACTTAGTGAAAAAAAATATACGAATACATTATCTGCGAATCCGCGCCGTGATTTTTTTCCAAACCAAGTCAAAATACTGTTCTCTCAGCCTAATAGATAAACTTTATTTCACTTGTTTCTATCTTTTAACGGACCTTAATAATTCGACAATTATTTTAGTCATTACTGTCATTTAACTGACCTGGAAGCCGTGGCAAAAGCCGTGATGTAAGCTTGAGTCATGTTAGCCAGGAAGCGGAATGGTAGTTTGCGAGCGAAGATGGTATAGAGGGCAGGGAGGACGAGGAAGCCGTGGATGAAGATGCCCAACACCACAGTGCCGAAGTAGAGACCCAGCTGGCCCAACATAACGCTAAAGTCCTCCATCTCGATCATCATGGAGGCCACCAGGAAGAGGATACCAATGGGAGAAATCCTGAAGAAAAAGCATCAACTTGAATATGAAAACACTTGCGTAGTTGTTGGAACGCTTAAATACAACAACAACAACGACTACAAGAATGATAATAAGCAATACTGTACTGTAATACTATCTCAACATTACTGCATGACAAGAAGTAAGCACATTTCTTAAATGGAGTTGTATGAAGCACAAAGACCACGGAAGAGTAACATTCAAAGAAAAAAATCTATAAGAGACTAAGATACGTCATTATAAAGAGTTGTATGAAGCTAAAACACTACTAGAATATCATCACAATTCGGTACTGTATTCTTCCGTTCGTATCAGTCGAAATGGGATGGATGTTAGTATGCGTACTTATATACTTCATGTTGTAATTGTCTAACCTGCTTAGCAAAGAGATAACTCATATGAAGACAATCTGATGAGTAAACACCCTGAAGTCGAATCTAACCCAATGCGAACCTAACCTAACCTAACCAAACAATCTAACCTAACACTAACCTAACTTGACCCCCAGGAGAAATTTAAAGTGTAGGGGCTAATATTCAGGGGATCTGCAGTTACAATCATAGATTTAAAAAAATGCGTTAACTTACCAGATCAACCAAGAGGTGATGACCATAGAAGCGTCAGAGAGGGACTGGAAGAAGCCGAGGAGGGGTTTGCCTTTAGCGCCCAAGGTAGACAAAGCCAGGCCTAGGACGGTGGCGAAGCTGACCAGACCCATAATATTGAGGGCTCGGGAGTGATCGCTAGCTATGTCCCACTCAGACTTAGGTGGTACTGTCAGGGTTGTGGAGACAAGACAAATGTTATTATTTACTGTTTCTCCTGACAACCAACATATACAAACGGTGACCGGATAAAACCCCAACGGACCAAACCTCATATATAAAATAAAACACTTTTATGGTTAGGTTAGGTTAGTGTTGACAAATGACAACCCCCTGAGGGTTTTGTCCTTTGGGGTTTTGTTATGGAACCCATACAAACACGGGTATCAGAAGTCGTAGATTATAGTATTAGGTTATAACTGAGACTATCTATTACAAGTTTATAAAGTACTTCCTGAATATAAGGAACCATTTTCTATATTTGCAGTTATACTAAAACACTACGATCTGGTGTGTGTGCGCGCGCGTGGGTCTGTGTATGCATTTGTATTCACCTGTACGCATTATTATTCGAGTGCGTAAGTAGCCTCGTGTACAGGTAGATGTTTGGTAATAGTATATACAACTACATCAAACTTGACTTTCCTTCTCTAACATTACAATATTCATTCTCTTTTCAGTATATAAACCTTATTTATCATCCTCTACACCAGCGCACCAGTATTTGAATAAACTAACTAAGTCATCTACTGGAACTTGCTGCTGTAGGGAGAAGGGGTGAAATAACCTATTGCAGCTTTATGCACAGAATGCCATGTACTGTTCAGAGATCGTCCACACACAAGCAGATATATCATAAAAAATGTATGTCACTTTTTTCGTTTACAAATAATAAATATGTCAATCACAAATTTAGTTTCATATATTAATAATGTCAAAATTCAACACTTAAATGATAGAATAGAATAAAAGGTTATTTATTTATCCATATCCTAATAATTTACATAGGTGTGTACAGTATACTTAAGCTACTAATTATCAAAGCGAATTCGTGGATATTTTGCTTCTTTGATTACACTGGGATTAAACAAATAGTATGTAGCATTCTGTATCATGAAGTGTAAGGTCCGGGCCATGACGGAGGGCGGGAACAGAGCTTGGAGATGACTATCTTGACATGCGTACTAAAATGATCATTAAACAAGAAGCTCGCTTTACTTATCTCACGATAAGCTGAGACTAACTTCTCACAGTGATCTCAAGGGCGGGTCACAGCCAGGGGAGTGGGGTGGGATGCTTTACACGTACTGGTCTTCATGCAAGTTCTGGGATAATAATAAATATCGAAGCAATGATGGTTTTCAGGATCGACATTTCATTTTATCATCAGTTTGTTAAGACTTCCACATTCTGGCTTCAGATGAATACAACAAAATCTGATAATGGGATGGCAGTTAATGCTGAAAATGAAGAGGGACAAAGAAAATCTCGAGCATTTCAAACTTGTAACGTGTGATAAAAATCAAGCAAAGAATGATAGCTGTGAGCAAGGCGACTACATATCCTAGTGAGAATATTAACAGTGCTTCGGTGCCCGACCAATGCTTCAACAAGTGCACGATTTAAGGTCATTCTATTCTCCTGCTGGTCTAATAAAGCATATATATATATATTATATAAAAGAGCATTGCTATATCTGGATTATATCATCTCGTGAGCAAGTAAAGTGCCAGAAAAAATTGTGCAGTGCAAAATAAAAATATGTGGTCAAGTCG
Source organism: Homarus gammarus (assembly GCA_958450375.1). Lineage (NCBI taxonomy): Eukaryota > Metazoa > Arthropoda > Malacostraca > Decapoda > Nephropidae > Homarus > Homarus gammarus. The sequence continues at coordinate 574,332 of CAUDMG010002775.1, read as the reverse complement.
GTGTGTGGGAGTTGCAGCTTACGTTTCGGGAAGTGACTTTTGGTGGCCAACGTTGCATTTTACTGTGATGATGTGTCGCGGCATTCCGTGAGGTGCATCACAAGGAGAGAGAACCCAGGTAGGCGTCTTACAATCACAAGTATCTTCCCCACAATAATCTAGCATTTTAACAGACTAATCTACAAGAAAACTGGTACAGTGTGTCTCTTGCTACTAGGCTTCTGTAACTTGGTTCTTACACTACATATACTGGAAATGTCCTTTAGGATAACCTACGATACATCTAACAGGCATATATGACAGGTGTGTAACATATATATACTTACGATCCCCCTCCGTCATGTTGTATGAAAGAAACCCTGTAAAACAGGTTACGGTGAAGGTACTTAACAGTGACAATAAGACTAGACTGTCTCATAGCGTCTCAGTCACAACTCTACCATGCGAATTCTTCTTAACGGAAACTAATGAAAAATTTTGGTTAGAAAGGTTCATCTGATGCTAAAAGACTAAATCAAAATGCACCACTAAGATAATTTATTTATATATGGTTTGATAGATTTGTACTGTGGCCATGAGACACTTGAAAACAGTTCAAGATTGAATGCCCCTCCACAAAGGTCCCGCCAGAAGATTAAACACGTCTATTGAGACATACCCAATACACAGTTATGAGAGAGAGAGAGAGAGAGGAGAAAGAAGAAAAGCCACCTACTCCTGCTTTAGTTATCACGAACGAGGACGTGTAAAGCTTAAAGGACCAAAGACACGTAATAAAGAGTAAAGCATAGATTAGGAAGATAAAAAAGCGTCAACACTTCTCTCGGAGGTTCCTTCCTAATTGACATAACACTTCATGACGTCATCCTGAAATAAATGTTTACATGTTGTTACCACCACCACCACTTTCGTATTTTATGCCATCGTTACCATCATAACTACCATTACTTCACCACCACTACTTCATCACCAACACCACCATATCACTATTTCCCCACCACCACCATCATCATCATCTGTACTTCCCCGCCATTGTCATCACCAACACCATTACCGCTACTTCTCCTCCACCATCATCATCATCATCATCATCACCACCATCATCACAAGAACAACTACAACTGGTAATATAAGCCTACAAAATACGAAATAGTGATAATTACTTCATAATTGTCTACTAAAAACTGATATATGAAAAAAAAAGTAAAGAAAATAATTATATTGTTAAAAACACAAATCATCCTGGCGAGACTATGAACCAAGGCAGGCTGAGGGTATCTTCGAGTCTGCAGCTCCCCCCGCCCCTAAATGAGTCTCTTGTCCAGGGCCCCAAAATGGCTTTCTTACTTAGGGCCCCAAAATGACTCTCTTGCCCAGAGCCCCAAAATGACTCTCATGCCCAGGGCCCCAAAATGACTCTTGCTCAGGGCCCCAACAACCCAAGAGACATCGATGATTGCTAAAAGTGCTGGACAATGAAAGAATTATCATTATAGAAGCGAAGGTACGTGTGACAGTGATGAGCATTGTGCACTAGTGTACTGAAACAAACAGAGAGAGAGAGAGATAGAGAGAGAGACAGCAACAGAAGCAGCAGTGCCTGAAGGTGCAACAACAGAGGACGACAACGACCCTGGGTGACGCCTCCTACAGTACCTCTCTTACTACTTACATGTACCCTCAGTCCAGTTATATTTCCTTTTCCATTCCTCTATTCCTGAAAGGCAAAATGAATATTACTTTTAATACATCATGCTGATACAGACACGTGTCAACCATGGGGGGATAGAAATAATACATATATTTAATTATGAAGATTCGTGTTGTTTTGGCATGATACATAGTTGGGAAGAGTCACACACACACACACACACACACGATACTTGTGGGAAAAATTCTCTCACACACGACCTGACCGCCTACTTACACTCACACTTAACCTTTATCTAACAAGGGACTTTTAAGCATATATTAACGCTGGTTAAATTTGATCCTTCTTAGTTAACGTTACGAGGCCCTTGACTCCGGGTGAGAACAGGACATGTGATAAAGCGGCTAGATTATGTGTGTGTGTGTGTGTGTTGTTTATTGTAACCACTCCACTCAGCCCATGCCACATACTCCACCCTGCCCATTTCACCTCTCATACTCCACCTTACCCATCCCAACTTGCCCATTCCACCCTACCTACTCCTTCCCACCCACTCTACTCGACACCCTCCTATATCCTACTCTGCCCACTCCATCCCAGCCACTCCATCCTGGCACTCTAGGGGTAAAAACCTGTGGTTGGTTGGAGTAACTCGACCCGGCTACGACACACACACACACACACACACACACACTTATATACAACAAGAAAAAACATGAAGCTGGTTGCAGTTGTTGGGATATTTCTGTCGTGCCCAAGACAAGTGTGGGAAGGAGGCGAGGGTAGGCTACTGGTGAGAGGGGGAGGGGGGAGGAGGTGTTAGGGAGTGGTGATAAGGGATGTTGGAGGGAGTAGAGGGTGTTAGGGGATGGGGATAAGGGGTGTTAGGGAGTGGTGATAAGGGGTGTTGGGGGTAGGGGGTGTAAGGTATGAAGGGTGAACACCTAAAGGGGGGGGGGGGAGTACTATATACACACACACACACACACACACACACACACACACACACGATGTAATCTCTGCGTGGAATGTTTGCCAGCCAATATTGCACAACTCATGCATAGCTGTGTGAATGAAGAAGAAAATATATGACAATATATGAGGCAAAATGATGACAATGTATGACAAATATGTATGATAATGTATGATGAAAAGTATGACCGTGTACAAGGGGAAATGTATGGCAATGTATGAAAATAGATATGATGATGATGTGATGATGATAATGATAATGATGATGATGATGATGATTTATTACACATTGGTAAACGTGTTCTATACTGCTCAAGACAATAAAGACGGAAGACTAATAAGACCCTCTTGAGTATAATGAGCCTTATGAAAGCCTTTTAAGGACGCATTGCACTAATGTACTAAAGAACTCATTGAGATAATTAAGAGTGGTCGTCGGATACCTTGTAAAAAGACATGAGTGTTTTGTTATGAATAAACACACACACACACACACACACAAAGAGAGAAACAAAAACACTTAAATACATACATACACATTATATACATACATACATACATTCATACAACTCTCTCTATTCCATAAGCTGGAGAAAATAACACCACATGTCCATCACCTCACGAAATACGACCCGGAACAAAAACAACTCAAGAATGTAACTCGGGGTTAAGAGCCAAGGGTAAGTTGTCCTTATACACTTTTACAACGCCGCTACCAGTGTTCAACGGATTGTGTTACCCTTACTCGTCCGTCCGTCAGTGCGTGCGTGCGTGCGTCAATGCGTTAGTATGTCAGCGTATTCGTGCGTCATTGAGTTAGTGCATCTTAGTGAGTGCATGCGTCAATGTGTCACGATAAAAGATTTCAAGTGCGATCTGAGGGACTTTTACGCAATTTTTTGTGGTTTATTATTGTACTGTGTGTGTGTGTGTGTGTGTGTGTGTGTGCCCCGACCTGTTTGAATCTCCAGCATTGATAGTGTTTAACTTTCTACAAGGTCATCACACCAGTCTTGACCTCACCCCCATCAAAGGTAGGTCAGCCCTAATGAGGAGAGAGAGAGAGAGAGAGAGAGAGAGAGAGAGAGAGAGAGAGAGAGAGAGAGAGAGAGAGAGAGAGAGAGAGGACGTTCGAAACAACACAACACCTCTTAGAGACAAAAGTATTCCCATAATGAACAAAAGCCAGAGACAAAAAAAAAAGGTGATCGAACCCCCCCCCCCCCCCCAGAAGATTTCACTCGGATGACTCGGCAAAAACAATTTAAAGACGGCAAACAACAACACTAACTTAAAAGGTAATGAGGTCGAGCCCTTCAATGCCTCAGGGGATACATCCACTTTGACCTACATTACCTGTACCACAAATTCACCTGGTGTATATACCTTTTCTCACACCACAGCTATACCCAAGATACACTTAGCAAACACCATAAAATATTATATACCCTTCTCGGTGTATTGTATATACCATCTTAAGTGCACACACACACACACACACACACACACACACACTAATCTAAAAAACATACCCGTAAATCTACGTTAAAGTACCTACAGTATGGGTCACTGTAGTACATAATGTACATAGAGAGTAACTAACATATTACAGAATACTATTATCGGTACACGACTCCTGCCAAACATTCACTCTCCAACGCTGCCGATCGTCAATATGTGAATTCATTTAGGATAATTCTTCACGTTTTGTTGATGAAGTCAGTCGCGACCTGTGGATAGGTGGTTATGTTCGTGATGATGATGATGGTGGTGGTGGTGATGATGATGATAGTAGTAGTGATGATAGTGATGGTGGTGATGATAGTGGTGGTGGTGGTGATGATAGTACCTGTGGATTTTGTAGGCGATGAAAAATCCTTGTGATGATATTTAATAATGATGATTTCAAGTGATGACAATGATTCTTAGTAATGAACATGATTGGTTAGTGATGACAATGATTTTAACTGAAAGTAACAACTAATCATGACTGACGATGACTTGAAAATGAGCTACAACGAGAGTGTGAAAATGACGTGTCTTCATGACGAGGATGATGACGAGCATGAAGAGACGTGAGGTAATGATGTAAGGTGTTCCCGCTGACTGTCAGGTGAAGAGTAGTCATGATGACGGTGCTACTAAGAACATTGGGAGGGAGGGAGGGAGGGAGTGTAGGCTTACGTAAAGAAGGAAGAGAAGGGAAAAGACTAATAGAATTGGAGAAAGAGAGGGAAGGAGAGAGGAAGGGAGGAGGAGAAGCAAAGAATAACTATTTACAGAGGTAGGGAGAGAAGGGAGGTAGAGGGAGGGAGGTAGGGAGAGAAGGGAGGTAGGGAGAGAAGGGAGGTAGGGAGAGAAGGGAGGTAGGGAGAGAAGGGAGGTACTCACGTGTGTCATTCTCCTCAATTTTTGGCTCCACGATGACCGTCTTGTACTGTAAAGGAAAAGAAAAATACAGTCATAATGCGATACAGTGAAAGAGCAATACAGCGATACAATAATAGTGCCATAGAGTCATACAGCAATACAGTAAAAGTTGTATACATTGGGCAGTGTATTAACGTAGGTTAGTAGTGTATATTGAAGTTTATATACCCACAGTATATACACTTCCGGTGTCAGATTATACAAAGCTCACCGCCACTTCATTTTATTTTTCATCCTTTCACTACTTAACAATTTATTAAGATTTCGAGGGAGTTGGTAAGTTCTTTGCTAGTTTAATATGACCTTTGTATCGTTCAGTATTAGTACAGGAAGATACAAGAATACCCGTAGAAAACCTGTCATGTTTAGCGGGAGAATCACACTGGATAACGCCTTTCTCATATCTGACCAGGGGCGGGGATTGAACCCAGGATATGGTAGTGATGGATACAAGCGTTTACCCCCCCACCTACACCTCCTTCTTCATTTCCCCCCCCCCCCCCCCAAAAAAATAGTTTAATTTCGTAATAGGAAGTAAAATAAAAGGAACAAACACACACACACACACACACACACACACACAGGAAACCAAACCTCTTTATCATTAAGTGTTTCCCCCGAGGCCCAAGGCTACATAAGCAAACAACGGTTGGGGGGGGGGGGGGGTAAAATCTTCAGGTGTTCCAATGTTTGTTGTTTACTTGGACTGTCTATGTATATTGTTTGTATACTAACACTGTTTATGTAAATTGTATACCCTCATTGTCTATATATATACACACTTAATCAATATAAAAGACCTTTGACAAACTCACTATTTATCTCTTGTATGTAACCAGGCACTAGTAACTTCCTTATTAAGACTCGAGTAAAGTTGACCCAAGATTTTTTTTTTCCATTTTCTTTGTTTCATAATACTAACACCAGAGGAGATACCACACTTGGGTACTGGGGCTTTGACAGTGATGTTTCCGGTGAGACAGGTGGGTGAGACAGGTGGGCGAGACAGGTAGGTGAGACAGAGATTTACCCACCTGCTTCCCACCCACTCGGAGTGATGAGGGTGCCTGCCTTCCCACCCAGTCGGCGCCTTCCCTCCCACCCACTCAAAGCCGTCCCACCCTGTCATCTTTTATCAAAGTGTGGGCGTGATGAGGACCAATCCTTCACCTCTACCGTGTGGGCGTATGATGGTCTCCCTCACCACTACCCGGGTGTGGGCGTTGGGTATGGGCCCCCTTCCCCATCACCCTGAGTGTGTGTGGGGGTGGGGGGGGGGTGTTAAGATCTCGTGAGGTGCCAACTACCCTCTTAATAATCCCCTGATAAACGCATTCCTGAGTGGATGATGTTTGAAAGCAGTCCTCGAATAACTGTGAGTGGATGCCAGAGGTACAGTTTTACCGTCATCATTAACAAATATTCTAATCAACAAATTGGTTACATTTCAATATCGCAACACTTGACAACTCATACATAACCGCCTCCTCTCGTCTAGTATTTCGCTTATTACACGGTTTCTGAGTTCTGTTTTCATTATGTACTCATTAAACCGAGACTAAATACACCTAGTAATTACCAGGAAAATGTAGGAAGACGCTAAAATGGAAGACTGAACCGGTATTCCAAAAGGTCATAAATCTGATATAATACTCAACTTGGCCGAGACGGGACGCAGCTGAGATGCCCCAACACCCGCTATGGTTCAGTCGCCCGACTCCTGAGGTTGGCATACACCAGCTGTCCTCCCGGCCATGGCATACCTTCCCCAAGGGTTATACATTCCGTGTGAGGGCAGACGAGGCTAGTGAGGGTGCTGATGGTGTGGTTGAGTGGTAGATATAAGCAGAGGATGTGGGAGTAGAGGAAGCCTGCCTACCCACACACAGTCCCGAGTCAGTGACCACTAAGCACAGGCTAACCTACGCACCCCGATTTTTTCCGAAAGTGACGTTAAACCGAGTGGCATTTGGATTATTTATATAGTCTGTCTCGCGTGGAAATCAAAGGTCACTCACACAACGTCCACAAGAGCTATCTGGGAATTGTGAGTGGATGTGTTGGTAGTGTGACGTGACTCCTGCTGGTGGCCGTGTACACACCATCATGGTTGTGGTTAGGAGTGTTGTGTTGCTGCTACTGATGTTGCAAGATGTGTTAGGTAAGTTGCATGTTGATTCTTATGTATGGGTATCTATGCAAGCATGTATCACGCTCCCGCGGATACGCACGCACACACTCACGGATACTTACACGCACAAAAATGCAGGACACACACACGCGCCGCAAAAAAGCACATAAGCAAACAAACACACGCTTGACCGTGTATGTGTGTCAGTGTCATCACTCGCCTGGACTTTAAATTACAAGCTCTTCTTAGAAAGTTGTGTTAAACAACAACCTTGGGTAGGCGTTTGTATTCTTTACATATAACATCAAACTTTAGATTCTGACATAACACTGACCTGAGTCACTAATCACTTTATCGTAATGAACATGACCAACACGAGCCGACTGGACAAACATAGAGTGTTGTGACATGAATAAAGAGCAACTTCCCATTTCGTCTACTCTCTGTTTTTATTCTTCTGAATGGCTAGTATTCACATTATGTCTATTCCGTTGATATGTCTATTCTGTTGATATGTCTATTCCGTTGATATGTCTATTCCGTTGATATGTCTATTCCGTTGATATGTCTATTCTGTAAACAAAAACACCCATTAACTGTAAAGGAGAAACTAACAGTATATTGGTAAGTTAGGCTGTCAAGTTTATGTAGTCACTCAAGGACCTGCCATAATACATACATACTGTACACACATATACCACCCAAACTATTCACGAACTATCTGACTAATTCTACCCTAACAAGGACTAACATGATTACTATGAATTGGGGGGAGAGGGGACAAAGAAAATAAGGACTGGAGATTTAGCATTTAATAATGAATCATACCACACCTGAAGCCAATTATCGGTTAACTCCAGGTAGATCTAATTAACCTAACCTTATGTGTCTCGTATAAATCTTAGCCACCTTATATGACTACTCTATATATTTTTAAACACTTCATACGACTCCTAAATTTTAACACGTTTATAAGATTCATATATATATATATTTAAAAACGTTTATAACACTCCTATATATATATATAACTTAGCTACCTTATACGACTTTTATATACACCCTTGGCATATGACTCCCAGATATACAGGGTATGAGGTCAGTAAGAGTGAGTAACACGAGAGGGTCGAGTGGCCTACGTGGTGCTAAGTTTGTTTACATGATGTTAGCAGTGACTTCTCTCCTCCAGTTTATTATTACTCGGAGTGTGTATATTTTTATGAGGATTGTCATGTTGATCCTCTTGGATTTGTGCCTGAAACTTGTCTATTGAATTGTTCACTTTTTTTCCTGAAGTAAAATTGTTTATTCAGAAATGTAAGTTTTAGTATATAGATGTTACTGTAACTAGGTGTGCACAGTAGAATATTCTTATGTGGTGACGTCATGATTAATGTGTAGCCCCGAGAAGAATATATAAAGTATATTCTACTTGGCTTGGTTTTAATGGACTTGATTTGTGTTAGCAGATGAGACTATCATTCCCTCTCATATTACCAGTGACTTTGTTAATGTTGCAGTCGGGGGCGAGGAGCAACTGTGGTGTTACGAGTGTGGCACAGGGGTCGCGGGTCAGCCCACGTGTGAGGACTTCGCTCGTGCCTCCTCCTGGACCAACTTTTGGAGGAAGTGCCCCAAGGACTACGTCTGTGTCAAGGCCATGCCTAATTGGGCCATGACTAACGGTAAGTACAAAATCACACACAATTGCTAACTTTACCAAGCCCGCCTTATTATCTTATAAATTTTAAACATTTATATTGAAAAAAATTAAATTCCGCCTTGACTTTTTCCTGTCGGGCTATGGCGAAAATGATGTTCTAGTTCCACCAATAACAACTTTGGAAAATTTGAAGGAAAGGATGCGTGAGGCTGTTGGAAAAGTTCAATATGATAAGCGACGAAATGTATGGAGAAAATCACTACGGCTCTGTTATCTGCGCGCACGCGCGCACGCACGCACACACACACGCGCGCACACACACACACACACACATATATTGAATCTGTATTGCTTGATAATAAATCTTTTTAAAGTTCTTCATTAGTATATTTTTCTTTTAGTTGGATAGCTGTTAGTTTTTTTCTTCAAAATAAATGTTTAAATCGGGACGACCATTTGTAATTAATCGGCATAACTGAAGAATCGTGAGTCGCGCAGCTCAACAAACTTATTATCCATGAATTATCCATATTTGTAAAAAATATAATGTCGTGGTTATCTAAGGCATAAATGGTTACCTTTATTGTTCTTATTCATATAATTTATTGATAATTGTTTCCAATATTATTTCTAAGACTGGTTCCTCGTTAGGGTGACAACTGTCAACACCAATAATCTTACGAGTGAGGGCCTGACCTAACCTGTCTCCCTTCTACCCCACAGAGAGCCATATAGTACGTGGCTGTACCCTGCAGACCAACCTTCGTGGCGACACCCACCTTGAGGGCTGCTGGAGCCACCCCTCCTCCGCCATGATCTTCTGTTTCTGTAACACTGACCGCTGCAACCACGCCCGGACGTCCACGCCCACCATCCTAACACTAACCATCCTCCTTGCTCTCTGTGTGGGTTTGAGATGATGGTTCTCACCGCCTGCCGCCCACCCGCACCTTCACGCCCACCAAAGTGATACTGTCAGCGGTAGGAACGACAGTCACGACTCTTCCAGCATTAATCATCCTCGAAAGTGACATTCCCGAGTCATGGCTCAGTACTTAGTTTACTTCAATCCATAAATACAACGTCTCCACAAGAACAAGTAGCTGTTGGGTACGGTTACTGCAACACTACATCATAACACTACATCATAACACTACAACACAACACTTACAACACAACATCAACTACACTACAACACAATACCACACAACTCTTAGTGTGTTGAGTCACGAATAACTTTGATCAAACAACACGGTACAAGTTATCATCATCCAACCCAAGTAATAAATTCGTCTTCATAACCAAATATTACGTGTTCAAGAGCGGGTGTTCTAGTGTCATCAGGTTTAAGTCAAGTGTTTAATCGGTGTTTTGCTTATATTATCAAATTCACTCTACAGCTTAGAACAATAATAAAAAAAAAATCGCCTCACACTGTACAGTATATAATAGAGGTATATATGTACATACTTATATATGGTACAAAATCTATATGTGCTTATTTATATCATTAGCTGTTGTGAAGTTATGGTTTAGTGCGGTTCAGAGACGAGGTGTTCAGGTAGGCTCGTTAATGAGTAAGTGTTTACCTGACACCTGTAAACAATGTGTTCAGAAGTATACATAATGAGTTACCTACTAATAGTTCCTATATTACCTTACAAAATACCTGTGTGTGTGTGTGTGTGTGTGTGCCAGGACCTGCTCTTGCCTAGTATAGTAGACGTGTTACTAGCCTATGTAACTAGTAACTGGTCATTCTATGTAATACTTATGCATTTATTTAACTTAATATCCTCTAGTTTATCTATGTTCCGTTGTGTCTTTCCATCAATAGCTTTTACACAACTCAATACTATGTGATTTAGAAAAAAAAAATAGTCCATCATAAATTATTATATTGTATGATACTGTCAAGTTGGTAGAGTCACGAGTGTTTGTTTATTCCCGTCGGGGAGGTTTAGTGATGTCACGTCAATAACTCTACTCCCTCGGGCATGAATTGTTGGTGACGTCATCCAGTATCACCTGCGTTTGTTTACTACACTAGGTGGTGACGTCATTCAAGACCACATGCTTTTGTTTACTACACCTATTCCCTTTGTTATGATTGGGTGGTGACGTCATCCGGAAACACGTACGTTTGTTTACGTACAATTAGGAACTCGCACGATTGGTTGATGACGTCACAAGTATGTGTCTTTTCTTCATCTTCCCCCAATACGTACAGTACATTTATTACCTACACACACACACACACACCAGTCCTCATGTGTGGAAGGTGGCCAGGTGGACACGTCACTCATCAATACACGGGTTTGCTTCCCAATTGACGTGGGGAGTTGTAACTCTCTCTCTCTCTCTCTCTCTCTCTCTCTCTCTCTCTCTCTCTCTCTCTCTCTCTCTCTCCACGAGGAAAACACCACTAAACCATTCTATAACCATTACTGTCATCTCCATGGTAACCAGAGCCAGGACCAGAAAAAGAGCGCCTACACGAACACACCGAACAGAGCCTGGCATCTCTCTCCACCAGACGAACGTTCGCCCGTCATCACCCTGTAGTGGCGGTCTTTATTTTATCTACCAAACAGTTGTATACATCTAGTCAGTAAAGAATATATAATAATATAAGTGTTTCTTTAGTCTCTCCTTGTATCTGAAGAAGGAAAATGATGAAAGGCACTAAGGAGAGAGAGAGAGAGAGAGAGAGAGGAGAAACGAGAGTGGGATAAAGAGAGGTGGAGGTGGTCCCAGGTGCGTGGTGAAACCCTAACAGGAGATGAAGGTGAACTTGGGAATCCCAGAGTCGTGTGGTAATGGTTGACACACACACACACACTGTACACCATTTTTCAGCATGCACCGCTCTCCTCATGCATCTTCACCATACAGTTCCTTCACCATACACTTCCTTCACTACACACCTCCCTCATCACATACCCCCCTCACCATGCATCTCCCTCACCATACCCCTCCCTTGTACCTTACCACACTCCTGACCTCACAATACATGTCTCGGTACCTTTACCATATATCTCCTATTTCCAATTTTCTCCCACACCACACCCCCTGATCCCCAAGCCACGCCCCCAGATCCCTAAGCCCCACCCCCTAACTCCCAAGCCCCACCCCCCTGATCCCTAAGCCCCACCCCCTAACTCCCAAGCCCCACCCCTTAACCCCATTAACAAACTAGATTGACGGGGCAAAAGTTTCCTAGTGTGGTAAAACTCGTTTTGGTGGTGAGAAGTATTTGTGAGACATTCTTTTTTATAGCTAAGATAATTACATGAATGTTAGCCGAGTTTATTTTACTTGATGATTAAACACCCAAGCACGACCTGGGATAGGGGTTAAGTTAGGTCAGGTTAGGTTAGGTTAGGTCAGGTTAGGATATGGTAGGTTAGGTTAGGTTAACATTACGGTGGTTAAATTCAAGATGAAATAAACTGGGGTATCTAATCTTAAGGTGACCCGTCAAGTACCTTCATGAGAAACGCTACACAACCCGATACTGAAGTAATAATATTTATAAACAGAAGCAGCTACGGTATACAGAGACCAGCTGGATGCTACTGAAGGTGATAACAACGAGGTGTGACGTACAGTGAGTGTAGCTTTAGTATACGAATTATTTATACGTATCTTTAAATGATCTGGTAATAATAATAATAATAATATGCAATCTTTTCAGTATTGTTCGTGTATTGTTGTTGTTATTGTCATGTTTGTTATTGTTAGTTACTAGTTTCTGTTACTGTACTTGTGACTAGATTATTTTGAACTTAAATCCTTCCAGCAGCGACCTATACCGTTGACAGAACCTCACCAACCAGGACGTCACACACACACAGGGAGAAATCTGACAGCTCTTACTGTAGGATGCGATCAACAGAACATGACACAAAAGTGAGTCACATCCTAAAGGTCAATAACTTAAATTTTCCCTGACACACAATAGAGTCTTAGCAACACTTATCTCACTTAACGCGCTTAAAAGGTCACCTCCAGAGTCACTTTATTCACTGCTATTGTAAGAACTGCTTATAAAAATGAATGATAAGCTTGATATTATTGTAGTTTCGGATATAAAGGAATATTTTTAAAGGGAAATCAAGGCATATAGTGAGACCTCTATTGAACGGGCGATATGGAGAGGAAAATCCACTATATCGAGGGTGGGTTAGATGTGAAACCCTCTTTTAACGAACTATATAGCAATGTACGTTTAGGGATTTTGTCAATATTGTGGCAGTTGTGTTTTGAGATGTTGAAAAAAACAATAGTTCAGATGGTATGATAATGTACGTATCTTTCACCAACATCCTATATCACAACATCCCTCACAACATCCTTCACCACATTGTCCTACACCTCATCGCCCCCACGGATCCCATTTCAGAATCAGCTGGTCCCTCCCTCCCTCCCTCCCTACCCCCGTCCCTCTCCCTAAACCCAATTTTGGCCAATTTTTGTCTTCCTTACGCGGGATATTTTGCATTATGAGCCAGACTGAGGCATAGTGGGCCAAACGCCAAAGTTTTAACTCTAGGATGAACAACGACCCGTCTACTTTTATAACCTCTTCTCATCTAACCTATCATTATAACCTGGATAGTTATAATGGAGACAGCTATAATTTCGCCTAGGAGTAAACAGTAACCAATACTAAACAAAGATCCTCATTACACGACACAACACAACATCTCGTTCGTCCTGGGGAGAGGAGAGACGGAGGCTGCTTCATCCAGCCAGCACCTCGCCACCGTAAAATTAAGTTAGGCTCAACCTTGAGTAGATTTGAATGCCGAGTCTCGGAGATTCGTGAGTTTCTTTATCACTGTAACTGTATATAAGAGAACAACACATCTACCTACAGTGTAAGGGAGTATAGAACGTCATCTTAATGTCTCGTATCGTCAGCTAAAGTCTCGGATCGTCAGCTAAAGTCTCGGATCGTCAGCTAAAGTCTCGGATCATCAGCTAAAGTCTCGGATCATTAGCTAAAGTCTCGGATCTTTGTGTAGTGGCTTAACAAATGAGGGTGTCAAACCGAGTCAGGGATTACTAGTTAAATTATATCGCACGGACGTTATAGGAATTGGATCTCCTTACCAGCAGTGATACCTCCTTCCCTCCCTCTCTCACCCTCACACTACCCCCTCCTCTCCCCCTTACCTTCATTCTCCCTCCCTCCCCCACACCATCAAAACTTTCCACTCCAGATCTTCCATCGTCTTGCCTCCAGTGTTACCAAGGTCACCCCTGCAACACCTGACTCACGCCCAATTCACCACCAAAACATTAGAACGCCCAGGGCAACCACACCACCACCACTCCACTTCACTCCACTCCACTACACTCCACTCAACCAACACCCTCCTCCTCCTCCACTCCACCACAGCGCATCAGGTGATAGCGCTTTGCAGTAACGACAAGTGCAGGAAGAGGCAGGCAGGTTACAGTTTCTCAGGTACAGGCTGCAGGTACGGATATACTGGACACGACCCAATTTCATCCATAGGTCACTGCGCCACCAGTGGAAAGGGGTAGAAGGAGGCGCCGAGGAAGGTATGGGGTTGGGTGAAGGAGGCGCCGAGGAAGGTATGGGGTTGGGTGAAGGAGGCGCTGAGGAAGGTATGGGGTTGGGTGAAGGAGGCGCCGAGGAAGGTATGGGGTTGGGTGAAGGAGGCGCTGAGGAAGGTATGGGGTTGGGTGAAGGAGGCGCTGAGGAAGGTATGGGGTTGGGTGAAGGAGGCGCTGAGGAAGGTATGGGGTTGGGTGAAGGAGGCGCTGAGGAATGGAAGGGGTGGGAGGGTGGAGGAGGAGAGGAGGGGGGGGGGCAATTAATACTTTCTCCTACACTCCTTCAATTTCCGAGCTATTAACGCCCTTTCCTCCTCTAATCTTTTCACTCACAAGAAAATAAAAGAAAAACTTAGGACAGGTTGGGCCCCAGGACAGTGAAGCGACCGTGGGTAAACAGATTTATTGCTCTTTCCCGGAACCCCCAACCCCCCCCCCCCTTTTTATGAGCTACTGCCATTGGGGGAAGTGTGCGGTGGCCGGGTGACTATATCACTCACCTCCTATCTTAAGGGTCTCTGGTTCGATCCCGGGCCACTTCCAATCCACCCAGCTGTAAATGGGAGGGGAAGTGAAAGTGGTCGACTGCAGTGCTGTCTCCATTAGTACGGTTGGCTTAGTACACGATATACTGTATCATATGGGACTCCCTTTCACTTTTCACCGGAGAGCACAACATAAAATCAATCTCTCTCTCTCTCTCTCTCTCTCTCTCTCTCTCTCTCTCTCTCTCCGATGTCACGACTCACCAACACGAGAGGACAAAACTTCAAGCTCTCCAAGGTGATATGCAGAACGAATATAAGTAAGTAATTCTCCACACAGAGGGAGGTAGACCTACCAGCACAACCCGTGAAAACGTAAACAGTACTGGGCATCAAAATAGCCCTATCAAGTACAATAGAGGGTCCTACACTAGCCAATGTCCCTCTTCCCTCGGCATGAACCCCTTCAGAATACGTCAGTTACTCCTCAGAAAAACTAAAAGTATTTCTGAAGTATATCCGTGTGTACGATAAACTGGACCGCTGATAAATATTTGTACACAACACATCGCTGCCGGGCGTATGAAAAAATGGCGGGAGTTTCAAAGCTACAGCGCCATCAGAAATACACCCTGATTACTCGAGATGCTTTTAGAGCTCTGAAGTAACGATTGAAACGCTCTAAAATTAAAATCCTCAAAGGAAAAACAAATTAAAAAGCAATTACCGTCACAAAAAGCATAGTCACTCCTACATCACAAAAACACTGTACATTGAAATCTTGAATCATGTTGTATACTTAAATAAATCTCATTCTATCAACATTTTCTCGTAACAATAATTAAAAATATAGATAAGTAGATAGATAACTGAATTTATATACACACAATCACGTTCAGGTACACTCACACGATTTATGATTTCTTACCGCTGAGTCAGTCGAAGTGTGGGGCTTATCTTATCTTCCTTAACAAATTATATTAACCTCAGCTTCGCCTTTATTCCTAGTAATTTACACGATAAGAATTATGACGTCATCCACCGCAACAAACACCACAGTAAACAATGAATCACGTGAGGATTAGCCCCCCCTTATTTATTTAACCTGATGATTAAACACCTGGGGGGGGGGAGGTTAAGTTGGTTAGGTCAGGTAAGGTAAGGTTAGGTCAGGTAGGGTTAGGTCAGGTAAGGTAAGGTTAGGTAGGGTTATATTTGATTAGGGTACCTTAGGTTAGGCTAGGCTAGTGTTCAGGTGGTTAATCTTAAGGTGAAATAAGCTGGAGGGACTAATCTTCAGGTGGTCAGTAAGAACAAGTACTCACCGTCTCGAAGCAAGCTTGAATCAGGTTGGGAGGGAATAAGTTTCTGTAAAAGAAGAAAATGAATGAATAAACCTTATGTTAAGACGCTATAACAAATATGTATTTTTTCACCACATTTCCAAACTTGTTTGTTAAATATTTTCCAGTGATTTATACTCATCATAAATATTGTCCTGGTGAACCTACCCTGCCCTGCCCTGCCCTGCCCTGCCCTACTCTAACCTAACCCAATTTAACCTAATCTCAGTACACGAAAAGATCCGTATGGAGGTCAGAGGTATTCACTGTGACTACACTATCACCACTAGCTCAACCCAGATCACTTGTAATCTACCACCACTATCACCACTCGCTCAGGTCACCAACCAACTACTACCACGATTATCACCACCTCTAGTATTGTACAATCCATGTCATCAATCAGCTACCACCACCACTATCATAACTACCACCACCATTATCACCACCACTAGCATAGCCCACATCACCAACCACCATCCCTACCGTTATCAATATACACGTGTATCTATCGAATAATTTCCAACACCTGCCTGACGAAGGGACGACTCACCTGGGGAGATCCATGAGGAGGTCAGGGGTGTAGACACTGCGAGCCTCTCCGGCCTTGGTGATGCCTTCGTCGGAGCCCTTACCGGGGTGGATGCTGACGACCAAGATGATACCGAGGACGACCGCCAGCACAGTCGTCGTCATGTAGTAGGCCACAGCGCGGAGACCGATCTTTTTGGATAGTGACAGATCAAGAGAACCTGTAGGAGGGGGTGAATAAGGAAGACGTGTATAAGAATTAATCGATCATGAATAAAGTACTGAAATTACCCCTCTGATTACCTAAATAAATAATTATCACAACATTATGTTGATGCAAAAGTGATATATGTTCTTTATAACAAAATGTCCTACAACGTAATGAACACCATTAGAACACATGAGACTCGTGTTATAATCATTAACTCAAGAGTTATTTTTCTCACTATGGTCCCCCTGGCGGCCAACACCAACACTCATTAACATAAACAACAAACTAGCATAACTAACAAAATAAAGATGTAGATAATAATAAACCAGTATGAATATTGTATAATGTTAGGTTAGGTTAAGGTACCTATACAAAATCAACCAAGAACTAGTGTAGCCGTGAAGTACCAGGCACTAGTAACGACTCGTATCAATTACCAGCAGAAATATTACAGTGTGGACTCGAATAGTAACAATGTTAACTTACTGAGTACCAATCTGTACTCGTACCAGGGATGAGTAGGGAATTAGGAGAGGGAGAGGAGAGTACGTATAGACAGGGAGCTCTTGAGGGAGGGAGAACTCCTGAAGAAGGGGGGAGACGAGGACTTACCGATGGCTGAGACGAGGGAGGAGACGATGAAGACGGGGATGATGACTTATTGATAGCCGAGACAAAGGAGAAGATGATGAATGGGGAGGACGAGGACTTACCGATAGCCGAGACGAGGGAGGGAGGAGACGAGGGAGGGAGGAGACGATAAATGGAGAGGACATGGATTTATCGATGACTTAAACAATGAAGACGAGGACTTACCAATGGCTGAGACGAGGGAGGAGACGATGAGGGGGATGATGAGCGCCTTCAGTGCACGAAGGAACAGCTCACCGATGTAGCCGACATACATCACCTCACGCTTCGACCAAGGCCCATCCCGAGAGTACCTGTCGGGTGGAGGGGCTTGAGTTACCTCACCGAGAGAATCTAATGTAACTTCACTGAGGGACTGAAGAAAGTTAGAAATATCTTACTGAGAACTTTTCTAAGTTCCTTAAATTACCTCACTAAAAGGCCACACAAAGTTACAGCCTAAATTTAAAGGTTTTAGAACATTTTGAGAAATATTAAGCACAAGAATAAGAGAGAGAGAGAGAGAGAGAGAGAGAGAGAACATAAAAATCACATCCACACATTCCTACAAGAAGGAAGGATGCCTCGATATACTAACCGTAGGATGACGCCCAACACCACGCCCCCTGTAACGCCCGACACGGTAAGGATGGGTAAGAGGTTGGCATTTATCGCATCCTTTATCGCCTTCGGGTTACATGAGAACTTCCGCGACATGATGGCCGAGGTGGCGGAGGCGGCGGCGGTGGTGGTAGTGGTTGTAGTGGTGGTGGTGGTGCGGCCGTCAGATGGGGACCACACAACTGTCTGCTGGCCCGAGCTGTAAACACAATCAAGGTAACGTGTTAGTATTAGCGACACATTTCTAGTAACACGTATAATTAAATAACACACACACAAAACAAACACCAAGTTCTCTGATTGGCAAGTTCCTGGCCATTAACTTTATTGTCATTGGTCGACAAATTAGTTCATTGAAGAATCAAATATCACGTGGGTGTCGCGCCTTGTGAGGAGGGTGGGGTAGTGGGAGGGGAGGGGTGGGTTAGGGGATGGGGGTTGCTACGGGAGATTTTTACCCTTAACTCAGGATAAGAGAGAGTATTAGCTACACTATAGTCTCAGTGTAAAGTTGATGCCATGTTTAAGGTCCAGGATTTGTGTGGTGGTTGAGCGAGTTAGTGTTTAAGAGGGCTGGACAAGAAAGTTTTTTACGTGTGGTGTTTATGTGTTGATGGGCTCCTTCCGCTCCACGCCCACCACCACCTTAGCACCCTGCGTCACCTAGCACCCTGCGTCACCTAGCACTCAGTATCACCTAGCACCCACCACCCAGCTGGACCCACAACCCGGCTTCATCAAAGGAGCTTAACATCAACTTTCCTCCCTAACTTGTGACCTGAGAGCTGATCTGGCTGGCTTCCTGTAAGAGGCCAAAGACAGAAAAAGTCTCTCCAAGATTCGTAAGTTCATTTCCTTCCGAATTTACGACATAAGGAGATACCTCATATAGACTATATTAAGATCAAGGTCCATACGTATCTTAACTGCCTCACTAACAACAAGACAAAGATGGTAGGTAAAATAGGGTCGACATTACACTGAGACAATACTGTAACTCGATACATTTGTCTCAATCTCCAGGTAAGATCAACTAATTAACATGGAAATCCTTGGGAGTAATGTTCCCCACCGCCCAGGGAAGAGAGAGAGAGAGAGAGAGAGAGAGAGAGAGAGAGAGAGAGAGAGAGAGAGAGAGAGAGAGAGAGAGAGAGAGAGAGAGAGAGAGAGAGAGAGCACAGCAATCCTTCCACCCGAGCGTTTAGGAGTGTAACCGACTGTAAACTTATCATGTAAATAGACCATAACAATGCCTTAGATAACGTTGATATTCTAGCATTTTTCTCTCACCATTGTCCTGTAATGGCACACACACACACACACACACACACACACACACACACACACACACACACAGAGGCAGTTGTCCCCGCTCCTGTGATAACCTTGTTTTATTGCCA
The DNA here is from genome assembly GCA_958450375.1 of Homarus gammarus. Classification (NCBI taxonomy): domain Eukaryota; kingdom Metazoa; phylum Arthropoda; class Malacostraca; order Decapoda; family Nephropidae; genus Homarus; species Homarus gammarus. Next base: position 554,675 of record CAUDMG010002775.1, on the reverse strand, counting down.
CTACTTGACCCACTCTGAGCCACACCTACACCGTCATCTGAAGCATCAACGCAACAACCATCTATCATACAGCTGCAATCATCTCTCTCTCTGGAGCCTAGCGATTACCACCAAGACGCCGCGTCGACAGTCTGTGCAGGCAATATCACCATCACTACTACTACTACCCACCACCACCACCAGCGCTACTACCACTAACACCACCACCATCACCACCACAATCACACACCTCAACATTTATCATCTTAAAAAAAAACAGCCTCAGAGCAACGAATACAAAACCAAGTGACTGTAATTTGTCCTTGAAAATACTGTTTTGTATTGTACTGTATTCTCATCTGTATTCCCATAGTCCCATCTGTTCCACGCTAACAGTTCAGTCACAGGTGGAGGTGTTCCCTGATTGGTCTTCTCTCTCTGGACACACTACAAAGGGGAGGAAACAAAGGAGTGAAAATAAAAAGAAAAGAAAAGAGAACCAAGATGGAGAGTGAGAGAGCTCCTTGAGGGACACCAGTGAGTGTCTGAGTGACTGCCAGGTGGTGAGTGACAAGGTGGGAGTAGGGGAGGAGAGGTGGCATTACGCTTGTCTTCACATATCATCATCACTGTCATCATCATCACCACTGTCATCATTAACATCCTCACCATCACAACCGTCAGCATCACTAACACCACCACCATCAATAATCATCATCATCATCAATCATCACAATTTCTAGTATCAGGTCAGATTCGCAAGAGCTTGTCTCTGAAGCAAGTTACAAATAGAGCTCCTTGTTGACGAGGGTGGCATGAAACTGTCGTGAATCCCCTCTCACAAAGTGCTGAGTGAACATGATACAGTTGGTGCCTCATTCAGACTCGTGTCTAACAAGACACTGTTGAATACAATCTTGATCTATCAAAGAGAACCCTAAAAACTGTCAGGAAAGAACTTGTTGGTGAATTTAAAACAAACAGACAAGTGCAAACAGGCACTAGTCAATCCACTGTTTACCATAATGAGATATATCAAGTAAAACATGTATATGGAGCAAGTAACAAGATCAATAGATTAGAAGATGTTGTAACCGATAGACGAATGTTAGGATATAAGTACTTCTGGCAGTATGGCGCTCATGTAGGTGTGAACAAAACTAAGTGTAAAATGTGATGCCTTTTAGGGACAGGTCCAAGCACACTGTGTGTGTGTGTGTGTGTGCATTGGCACCACACTTTATCTCTGATGCAAGATAGCTGATATATGCCACAACTGTATCCACAGTTTGCACCTAGTAGCTAAGTCGACTCCCATGTACAGAAATAACATTGCACTGGAAATACTACCGTTCAGTGCCACAATATCCTGACAACTGGAGTCTGACAAACACCCTCTCTGACTTTACGTTGTAATCCTTTTTGCGACTGCCCCATCCAGGACTGACCTGACGAGCAATACCACGACTTGGGAGGAATAGTTCAGGATTGTTTAAAGTATGAGAGGAATCACAAGTTCTTTGGCACCGTGATGAACCTAATTTCTCTCTCAGGTCAGCTACGTGTGTGTGTGTGTGTGTGTTTTACCTGGCCACACGGAACACCTTTAAGGAGAAACAGTAAGTCATTATTAGTCTCTCGTGATATTAAGAGGAAACCCGTAACTATAACACCAGGTCATAGCAGGTCATACAGACTCATGAGGAACGAAACTGGACTAAAAACAGGACAGTTTCTACGATAATTTCTACCTCTCATGCTTTCAGTTTCCAGTACAATGGCCTACTTTACTCTCGAGGGTTCCACTGTTACTGCTTCCTTTGACTGTGTGTGTGAGAGTGACTGTGGTTAGGTTGTGTGCACCCCCCCCCAAAACTACCTCTTTGGTCTCCATCTCTTCTCTTGGTATTTTCTCCTCTCCTCAAATTCTCTCCTATTTCTCTTTTACTTTATCCCCAACATCCTATACAAACACTTCTCATTTACTCTACTTTCCTCCTCCCTCACTTCCCATAAGAGCCCCAACTTACATATACTCTCTCTCTCTCTCTCTCTCTCTCACCCAGAAAGGCAAGGAACAAAGACCGCCTCACCTTGCTTTCAGTAGGTGTGTTTATTCGTCGGCAGGTTCATTCCCGAGTTCTGCCTAATGCTTGTGCAATACTGCCAAGCGCTTATCCACCACTGTATCTAATCACACAGAGTAGGGTGGAGAACCGTGTGTTTTATTTCTCTACGTCTCTGTCTCTCTCTTCCTTATCCCCTTTCTCTTCATCTGCCCCCTTTCTTCTTCCTTCTTTCTTTTACTTTTTCCTTCTTTCACTAGTTTTCTTCCTTACCGCCTCCCCTCCTCTCTCTCTCTTTCTTTCTTTATCTTCCTTCTCTCCTTTTCTATCTTCTCCCCTCTATTTCCTTCAATCTCTTCCCCCCCCCCACCCACCTCCTCATCTCCCTCCCTCCTCACCTATACATGTCACCGTATCAATAACATCATCAGAAAAACCTACACATTACCTCCTCCATCATCACAACAGATATTAAAAAGCTTCCCGAACGCAAATGAGGGTTATTAACAGACGTGATGCACCGCTAAACACCCATTATTATCTGAAAAAAAAATGGGGTAAAGAAATGGGGATATTGTGGTCTGCGATGAGGGGGAAGAGGTGGGAGAGAGGTGCGGGAGGAGATGATGCGGGAGGAGATGGTATTGGTGGTAGAGGAAGAGGAGAAGGTAGTAAGAGAGCAGAAGGTAAAGGTAGATGTAAGGATGCGGTTTCATACACACACGGCAAGTCATTGTATGAAGATTAACCTCAGGATGTATTATCAGGGGAGGATGTTTTCACGGACTCTTTTAAGTCAAGGAAGTGTGGTGGTGTGGTCATAAAGGAAGTGTGGTGGTGTGGTCATGAAGGAAGTGTGGTGGTGTGGTCATGAAGGAAGTGTGGTGGTGTGGTCATGAAGGAAGTGTGGTGGTGTGGTCATGAAGGAAGTGTGGTGGTGAAGGAGGTGTGGTAATGAAGGAAGTGTGGTGGTGAAGGAGGTGTGGTAATGAAGGAAGTGTGGTGGTGTGGTTATGAAGGAGGTGTGGTGGTGAAGGAAGTGTGGTGGTGTGGTCATGAAGGAAGTGTGGTGGTGAAGGAGGTGTGGTAATGAAGGAAGTGTGGTGGTGAAGGAGGTGTGGTAATGAAGGAAGTGTGGTGGTGAAGGAGGTGTGGTAATGAAGGAAGTGTGGTGGTGAAGGAGGTGTGGTAATGAAGGAAGTGTGGTGGTGAAGGAGGTGTGGTGGTGAAGGAGGTGTGGTGGTGGGTTATGAAGGAGGTGTGGTGGTGAAGGAGGTGTGGTCATGAAGGAGGTGTGGTGGTGAAGGAGGTGTGGTGGTGAAGGAGGTGTGGTGGTGAAGGAGGTGTGGTGGTGAAGGAGGTGTGGTGGTAAAGGAGGTGTGGTGGTAAAGGAGGTGTGGTGGTGTGGTCATGAAGGATATGTGGTCATGAAGGAGGTGTGGTCATGAAGGAGGTGTGGTGGTGAAGGAGGTGTGGTGGTGTGGTCATGAAGGATGTGTGGTCATGAAGGAGGTGTGGTGGTGAAGGAGGTGTGGTGGTGAAGGAGGTGTGGTGGTGTGGTCATGAAGGAGGTGTGGTTATGAAGGAGGTGTGGTCGTGAAGGAGGTGTGGTGGTGAAGGAGGTGTGGTGGTGTGGTCATGAAGGATGTGTGGGGGTGTGGTAGACCAGATGGTGTGTCATCGCTTTGTCACACTTAACCAACTTATTTCACTTGATTATAAACAATAACGGTAACCTAACCTATTTGTAACAATCTAATATAAACCTAACCTAACCTAACCTAACCACCAGGTAGCGTTAGAGTGGTTAATAATAATCACTGTCACAGCTTATAATCCTTAGTCACTGTCACAACCTCACTGTCAAGCATCACTGTCACTTGTCTCTGTCGAATTCAACGCACGCTTACATCCTGACGAACCCAATGGACTCACGACGACCATCCCTAACTTCCTTCTTGCTTCACGACTCTCTCTCTCTCTCTCTCTCTCTCTCTCTCTCTCTCTCTCAGAAAAATGATCTGAAGTTAACAAGACATAAGTTGTGTGCTGCCATCTATTGAGGATAACATGTTATATCTCTCCACATTTTGTATATATTAATCATCAAATCAATTTAATACACCAGACCACGTAACACGTCTGCTCACAACCAGAGAGAGAGAGAGAGAGAGAGAGAGAGAGAGAGAGAGAGAGAGAGAGAGATTGTAAGGACCCATTTTCCAACACTAATTCAAGACTCAATAACGACACATCAAATCAAGTTCACATTTGAAAACTTCTGACAAAATTATTCATGATATTTTGTACAAGTTCACAGATATTAGGAACGGCGAATACATAGAAAACGTAAAAAGAAAAAATCTATGAATAATTACACAGGACAACAAATTTTTTATAATTCCCAGTTGCATGAGATTTCTTTACTGTTTCTTACCATTTTTGATCTGCTGATTTCATATTTGAAACCAGTTTTGTTCTGCATGCTCCAGTTTTCATGCATTTTGAGGTTTTACATTCTAGCCGTTTGCGGTCAAATTAATTAATTACACGATTATGGTATCAATAGGGAGATATAATTTTGTCTGTTTTTTCTTTCAGATTTGGTCATGGCTACAAAGAGAAATCAATGTGTGAACAAACCTGATGCCTTCTGTTATATTTGTGGATACTTCACGCTTATTCGTCAGAGGCGCAATATAACATCGTTTGTGAGGCGCGGCTATAAAGCGTACTTCGGACTTACTCTTGGCGACCAAGACAAAAAATGGGCTCCACATGCTGTGTGTCATAACTGCGAAGAAATGCTGCGTGACTGGACAAAAGGAAAACGTAAGGGCTTACCGTTCGGAATTCCCATGACCTGGCGAGAACCGAAGGACCACACAACTGACTGCTATTTTTGTCTGATCAATACGAAGGGTGTTGGCAAGAAAAACAGACATAAAATATCGTATCCTAGTATCCCTTCAGCAATTCGACCTACTTTGCACTCTGATGAGCTACCAGTTCCAGTTTTTAATGGGTTGTCTCCAGCTGAAGAGGAGGGAAGCGACAAAGACCAAGAGAGTGAACATGAAACTCAAGAAATACTTGCAGATTCCGACGATTCTTCTGATGGTACACCAGAGTCATCAACCCCTCAGAAGTTTAGTCAGCCAGAGCTGAATGACCTTGTGCGTGATTTGGGTCTCTCCAAAAATGCAGCAGAAGTTCTAGCTTCTAGGTTGCAAGAAAAGGCTCTACTGAACCAGACCACAAAAGTTTCAGACTTCAGAAAGCGGGAACAGGATTTTGTGCCATTCTTTACAGAGGAGAATAAGTTTGTTTACTGTCATAATATCCCGGGTCTTCTCCAGGAATTAGGGATTCCATTGTATAGTCCAAATGACTGGCGATTATTTCTAGATAGTTGTAAGCGTAGCCTGAAGTGTGTGCTACTACATAATGGTAATGTCTATGCAGCTGTTCCAGTGGGTCATTCTGTGTGCTTACGAGAGGAGTATAATGACATTAAAACTGTGATTCACCTGCTAAAATACCATGAGCACAACTGGACAATTTGTGTTGACCTCAAAATGGTGAACTTCCTTCTTGGCCAACAAAGAGGATTTACAAAGTATCCCTGCTTTCTTTGCATGTGGGACAGCCGAGCTAGAGACAGGCATTGGAACCTGAAGGAGTGGCCCTTACGTGAGACTCTGGAAGCTGGTATGCCAAACATTGTCAATGATCCAATCGTCAGTCGAGAAAAGATCATATTTCCTCCTCTCCATATCAAGCTGGGCCTGATGAAACAGTTTGTCAGAGCATTAAATACTGATGGTGAATGCTTCCAACACATAGTCTCTGCTCACCCTGCTTTGTCATTTGAGAAGATAAAGGCAGGTGTGTTTGATGGACCACAAATTCGTGCACTTGTACGTGATCAAGACTTTGTCAGAAAGATGGACGACAAGGAAAGGGGTGCATGGCTTTCATTTGTGGCGGTAATGGAAAACTTTCTTGGTAATAAAAAGGCTGACAACTATGAAACCCTTGTAGCAACCATGTTGTCAGCCTTTCATGACCTTGGATGCAATATGAGTGTCAAACTCCATTTCCTATATAGTCATCTTGATAGATTCCCTGAGAACCTAGGGGCAGTAAGTGACGAGCAAGGCGAGCGGTTTCATCAGGATCTCAAGACCATGGAAGACCGCTACCAAGGGAGATGGGACAAACATATGATGGCAGACTTCTGCTGGAGCATTAAACGAGAGTGCCCTGAGACATTTCACAAACGCAAGAGCTTCAAGCGCAAATTCCTACCTGGCTAAAATGTGATTGGGCTTTGTCTCCTCATAGTAACAAATTTCTTACCTAACAATGAGTTTTATACAAATTTCAACCTTTGTTTTAGATGGAACATGTTTCAAATTGTGTTGTTGAATAAATTTAGAATATGTAATATTTTATTGTTTATTACCCAGCTAATTTAATGACAGTTTAATGACATATTTTTCAAGATAGACGACGAGGTCAATAAGACGAAGACGAAATTTTGAAATTTCAAAATACCTTGATTGCAAAAAAACTAGAGCTTACAGAAAGAAACTAACTTCAGATATAAGATCAGCACACCCAAATTAGGTAGAATCAAGTGTTTATAGCAATGCAACAAAAACTTTGTTGACCAGTGTTATCAAACAAAATTACATTCGTTGCCTAAAGACAGAAAAATATAAGCAAAACAACGTACACACAGACACTTTACCTGAGATCATCAACAGAACAGGGACTATACTGGTAGTCAAACGTCGATACCATAATGAATGTCTGCACACGCTGGAAACTAATTAGTGGGTGTGTGTGTGTGGGACGGCGGATGGTGCCGTGTGGGTGGCCGGCTAAGGGTGGGAAAGTGATGTGAAGTGAGTGCCCAGGTAAGGGTATGGCACAAGACTGAGGCACTTAGTAAGTCATACCCAACCGTGCTGCCGCTTGTGCGCCATCATCATCTTGACTCGACAACAAACAGGTTGCTCCATGCACATGCGCACACACCATTGTAAAAAAAATCACCAGCATCTAGTATAACTACTGCCTTCACTCCTTGTTGACGTCACTTTTGTACCGCAACTGTGCTGAAGTTCCCTTTTAACTGACCCTCTCCCCCATGACACTTTGTTATATATTTCCAACTTATGTTTATTATATATTTAAACAAACATATAACTTTGAAGCGAACTGATTATGTATTTGTCTATTAAAAAAAAAAAACCTGCGTTGATATTCTTATGAAATTCTTATGAAGGAGTTGATTATGAGTGACCTTAAGATTTAGACATCCCAGTTCATTTCACCTGAAGATTAACTACCCTAGCCTATCCTAATTCAACCTAATCTATATATAACCCTAATCTAACTTACCCCAACTTAACACAATTTAACCCAATCCTCCCAGGTAGCATTAGAAGGATTAATCTTCTGGTGAAATAAACTAAGGTGTCTAATTTTCAGGTAAACCCACAAAACTACTCCACCTTGAGAGACCTGTGAATACCGAAACTCATTATTACCTCGGGACATGTATGCAAGTTCCCTACCATGGTGAATATTATATAGCACACTTGTCTCAACCCTCCCTGTATCAGTGCTGCTGTTCTGTACCTTGGGGTCAAAAACTTAAACTAAATGGACTGAAAATGAGCACTACCGGAGGCTTCTCTCACTGTCCTAATTAACACACGTGGAAAAAGATTGCAGAAGCGAATCCTCCGCGTGTGTGTTTTTGTTTCATATTTTGTTTATGAAGTTCAAGTGAGTATTTATCTAGTCTTGGATCACCCGAAGATTATTATCGACCCTAACGCGAACCTAACGAAACCTAATCGAACTTAATCGCCCCAAATAGCGCTAGAGGGTGATGCAGACTGGGTGGGAGGTTAATCTTCACGTGATCCCATGTCTTGAGTACTGGTTTTAAATTAATACTCAAATTTCACATTAATTCTAATCTTATATAGTCAGTCTGATAGATATTAATAGCAATGGTTACTATTTTCTGTACCTACAATATGCTTCTTAATATTTTTTCAAACATTTTTTTTCTTCATTTTTCTCTCAAACTTTTCTCTCACTTTCCAAATACTTACAAAATATTAAGTCGAGCATTTGTGGATATTCGTCTAACTTTTAAAATATAAGTGTATGTGGATATTCGTCTCATAAATAAATATTCCTGTATATTTTATACTTTCTGAACACCATTATATTGTACGTGCTTAAGGTGCAAACAACGAACGGACGTGTGTACAGTAAACATGACCACACATGGAATAATTTTTTTGAAGGGAATTTTAAAACCTGGAGAACAATATTTGTTAAGAACCTGGCGAAATAATTTTGTTCGTGGTGAATTATTGTATTGTGTCAATTTGTGTAGAATGCGTCTTTGATTGTATTATTATTATTATTATTATGCCGTAGTCGTAGTACAGGTTGTACCTCTCTAGTCCGGCATTCTGTGGTCCGGAAACTCCCGTGGTCCGGAACGATTTTAGTTTGTCCAATAGATAGATAGGCAGCTTTTTTTTTTTTTTTTTTTTTTTTTACTTATCTGAATAATTATTATTATTATTATTACAGGAGTATTAAATTTTTGCCCCTCAGGCACTAATGTGGGTCAGTGACCTATTCCCGGGTGGGCTAATCCCCTAAAAAAAAAAAAAGCCGCGGGAAATTAAGGTTTGTTTACATCTGGCAGTTCGGCTGCTCTCTCTCTCTCTCTGCTTGTCTATACAGAGTACAACATTTAACCCTTCAATATATATGAGCAGTAAATAAGTGTTGCTTTCATATTCTTATGTAGAGTAATGACGATATATTTTCACATGTGCGCACTTACATACGAGCAGTCTCACTTTTTTTTTTTACCATTAATGGTTAGCTACTTATATTGTTCCATTTATTAACATTAAATAACATTACAGGTACTTCAAGCAACCATATTCATTTTTTCACATTAATTTTACTACAGCTAAACTCAGGGTCTTATTTTCTTCAGTTTTATATGTAGAACCAATCAGTCACTGGTTTCATAAGCTTTAACATAAACAATGCCGGCAGCCGTCTCGTCTCCTCTAATATTCCACGTATTATTAATAAATTGTATTGTTAATTTTGCACACACGTACATTAATTCAATAAAAACAAATTCAGAAACATTAATTAAAATATATATGAACAGTAATAAGTGTTGCTTTCATATTCTTGTGTAAAGTAATGATGATATGTTTTCACGTGTGCGCATGCGCACTTACATATGCGATCTCTCTTTTTTCTTAACCATTATCGTTAGCTTCTTCTAATGTTCCATTTATTAACATTAAATAACATTACTTAAAACAACCATATTAATTTTACTACAGCTACAACCAAGGTCTTATTTTCTTCAGTTTTATATGAAAAACCAGTCAGTCACTGGTCTTGTAATCAACGAAAACAATGCTGTGTCGTTTCCTCGTGTGTTTTAATATTCTACGTATTATTAATGAATTCTATTGCTCATTTTGCACACATAAACATTAATTCAATAAAAAAGACATTCAGTAATAAACAATAATGAATCTTTTGTACAAAAGAGAAATGACGCTGTTTACACGATTATGCACGCGTCTGCACGTTGGCGGGCCGTTCAAACCCGTCGAAATTCAAGTTTCCGCCGTCAAAATTTTTATTTATTTATTTTTTGTGTGTTTCAATAAAATATGTTAAGAATTAGAAACTCGCGAAATTTGAGAAGCTACTATACGACATTTAACCCTTCAATATGTCTTCAAAGAAACCATGCTGCAGAGAAAGTGGTGCTAGTGCTTCCAGACATAAGCACAAGTCACTATTTATCAAGGAAAAGGGTGAATTTCCATGGTCCGGCACCGGTCAGGTCCCGAGGTTGCCGGACTAGAGAGGTACAACCTGTAGTAGTAGTAAAAACACTCACACTGAACAGATATACAATCTTAACTAAATAAGTCACCCCTGAAATATAAACACTACAAGCCTTGGATAGAAAAAAACAAAAAACAAAAATGGCATTGAATTTCATACCACAAAAAAGGATTCCCACGGGATGTGACACGAGGGGAGATGGGACAGATGGATGGAATGAGGAGGGATGGGTGGGTAGGTTGGATAGTGGGTTGGGTGAGTGTGACCATAACTACGTGTCAGTGATATTGTAGTTCTTCAGCTTCCAATATATTAATACAACATCCTCATTTCACTGTCATATGTGTCACTGTGCCTAACCACGACGACACTCCATTAAGATAATCTAGGGGTGGTGGAGAGGAGCGGGAGTAGAGTAACTAAGCATGGTGGTGAGTTATGGTGACCACGAACAGATGGCCGAGTCATTTTGTATTATCTCGATGCCTCTCTCCTCCCTGTGGTCACCAGCGTTGAGTACTACATCAAAACACCGCAAACACAGTAAGAGTCTAGTTAACCACGAAAGATAAGGGAATGTTCAAATAACCTAATCAAACTTAAGCTAGGCTAACCAAAGCTAAGCTCACAAAACCTCAACAGCAAACGGGGTGGTCATCTAACCTAACCTAACCTAATCCACAGGTATAGCATTAGTGTGTTGAATCATAAAGCGAAATAATCTGGGGGTGTCTAATCTTCAGATGATCCCAAATATATGCTAATTAGTGTATGTGGGAGGCGCGACCTAAGACTCGTGTCATGTGACAGTCATGCAGCTTGGTTGAGTGAGCTTCTAATGACCTTAACATAGCTCATGGCAGTTGTTGCTAGCCGAAGGTGACAGCTTTACAGACAGTCTTTACAGCTCAACTTACGACTGTTCTTGATGTTATCCTTAGTGTAATTCGTGGTCTGCTGATTATATTACAGCAGGACTCAGGCAGCGAGCTTTCAACCGCCGCTTTACAGTACGACTCTCTGTTAATGCTCTTAGCATGAGTAAGTTGTGATGTTGATATTTCTTAAAAGGTCACCATAGCATGAGTCAACAGCAGGACCACGTGTGAATGATGCTTGATACTAGCTGGTCTATGTGTGAATGTTGGGGAGAAGAGGGCTGGGGAAATGGAAGACGACTGGAGAGGAGAGTAAGGAGAGTGGGAGGGGGAGAAGAGCGAGGGAGAGCAGGGGCAGGGAGAGGACAGGGAGAGCGGGGAGAAGGCGTGGGGGAATAGGGGGTGAGAGTGGACGTCAAGTAAAGAAAGTGGAGAGAGAGGATAAAGGGAGGGTAAACAAGAGAAGTGTGTGGAGTGGACGAGTTAAGAGGTGGCCTTATGAGAGAGAGAGAGAGAGAGAGAGAGAGAGAGAGAGATATTATTTACCTCGTAATTAATAATTAAGAGACAGAGAGAGAGACAAAACACAGTAATTAATCACAAGAACACAGTTATGAAAAACAAGCCACGGATCGTAGCGGATATAATAAAGGCGGGTTTAATAATGACGAACGCTCCTGAATGCAAACAAAGCCTACGCAACATCACGCTTAAGGGATATGTTACATAGAGTTTACAGCAGCATCTATACCTTTTATCCACACAGTACAATAACATTAGAATAAGAAAAGAGAGATAGAGCATAATAAGAACTTCATTGGTATGTGCATAATATTTTTTTTTTATTTTTTGCTTATCTTCTCCCCCTCCAAAGACGAATATTACGCTACGTATGTCGTTTTACCTCAAGTGCTCACAGACGTATGACGTTAAATTATTATCGGTAATTTCAAGTTCAATTACACGCGTTTTTGTTGTCATTTAGAGGGAGATAAGTTAAAAAAAATATGTAAAGAAAGAGACGAGCAGATAATAACGCCCACAAGGAGTAAATTAATTAGTGACAGTTGAGTGGCAGTTTTTCTTTTTTTTATTTTCATTGGTAGATTTTTTTTCATGCTTCTCTCCTTCCACAAAAGGTGGCGTCTCACTTACATTTTTTGCGTCATTTTCTTGCACTATTTTCTTTAGGATTGTTATTTTTCTGAGCGAGACCTTCTCACCCACGCATACGGAACCATGTGTGTCATTCCGCGTTCGCTCCTTACGTAAGCAAACATATCAGATGCATTTAGGATAAGTATAATGTATACTTTTAATATTAAATTTATTTTACGTGGCTCAATATATCACTTTATACAACTACTGTATCTCATTACCGTGTATGAATGTGACCACGGACATACCGCGGGAACAGTATGTTTCGTCTAAGACTCTAAGCAATACGTTCTCAGCAAAGATGACAGCCCAAAGAAAAAACACGAGAGAAATTGGGAAAGTTGCGCAGTGTTAATGTGATGTCACCCCAATGGCTTCCACAAAGTCCTCTCAAGGATGCCAACACCATTATTAAAATTTATTCAATAGATTACACAATAATCTCACGGACAATTACCATCATTTAAATTTATAACTCCCACATAGTAATCAAATAGCTTAACCAATCAGAAGTTTTGGAGAATGACAATAAGAGTAAGGTCACCGAAACCTTAACGGTTTTCGATATAATATATACATTGACATATATGGTAGGCTCCATCGACTATCATAAGACTCGTCAATTGTCCTTAGAAAACGCTGAAACTTAAACCACCTACGACCAAACATCAAACCTTGAAAACGACGAGGTTCACCAGTACTTGCGAGGCTTACCAAAGCTGATGGACACTAGCGTGTTTATTTGCGTTCTTCTTGAGGCATCTTATATAACGGTGCTACTCACATGAACGGCTCGTACACACACACACTACCTTCCTTCCTTCTACATATTCTCTCATTGCAGTTTTATCTAAATTCATTCAGGAACATCATTATGGATGAAGACAGACAAAAGTACAGTGAAAAGGCGGAAATCCAGTAAACTGCGTATTATACACCAAAACTTGAGACCCCGCGCTGCATGAGTCACGAAGCAAAGATATTCAAGACAAACAGTTGAATTAAAGCGTAATTTATTTGTTACAGACAACTGATATTAAACCTAAATCGTAAACACCCGCCGTTATATAACAGAGACATTATCCATTACACTTTATTTTTTACAATGGCAAGTGAGACAGGAAATATACTGCGGCGCAACAAGAGGAGGAATTAACTTACACCCACAGACGGTCGACCATTATGCAAGAGGTCACATTTTGACGGTCGCATAAAAAAAAGCTAAAACTTTATACCCAGAGCCAGCAACAAACAGCCTCGCCTTGTTTGGACGCTATCTTACACTGTGTTTATAATGATGTTTTATTCTGTTCAGTTGTTGGACGTAATTCATATCTGTGCCAGAACAAAGTCAAATATACACAAGCCTCGTATAATTTAAATTTAACGCTATGTAACCTAACTTGACTTGACCTAATATAAATTGGACAACCCTAACTGCTTTGGCCTGGCTTATTCTAAGTTAAGCTGGTTTGACCTACCCTGACTAAACCTGATCTAGACTAAGTTAACATAACCTAACTAAACGAACTCACAGCGCCAAGTATCTGTAGTAGGAGTTCTGGATCAAAAAGAAAGACACGCACTGCAGCAGCAGGTGGTAGTCTTCGCCCTGGTTTCAACATGACCTCACACACTTGTTTATAAATATGATGTCCGTTCTTGCATAAAATTTCCATCCAGAAACACTTTAATAAAACAATTTGAACTGGAGGTAATTCAATGCTCTTTTCATTATTTTGGGATTTGGGGGATTTCCTTTTTTTTTTGCTGGTGATATTTTAGAGGGTATTTCCTGCTGGTATTCCTTTCCTAGCGGTATTTATTTTTACTTAGTTGTATTTTTCTTCCGTACAGTCAGGCCTCCCGACAGCCACAAGGCCGCAGGGACTCTAAAGGAGCGCTCGTCACTGTACAGATCACCACCACACGTTCATATTTCTCCTGCTAAAGAAAACAACGTGACGTTTATGGGCGTCATGATGGACCCACAACAATTGTCTAAGACTCGTCTTCACCCATAATGGCAGCACACCACTCTATGGAAACAGGCTGTTAACGGGTCATGGGAAATGAATTATTATCACCTGTTGTTAACCTTAGAACTAGAGCAACAAAATTTACGTAAAAGAAGCCGAGAATTTATAACCAAAATACTTGATATAACAGAAAATAAAAATGTGTCACCTAATCGTCTTTTTATGACGGGTTCGTTATTGATGTTTGTTTTAATGCACACTGTAAATCAGGGGCAGGGGAGACAGAAAATCAGCGAGGGGAATATACATAAACACAAGCTTGTAGCCTCATCTACCCACACTGCTCGGAGATTAAGGAGATAAATCTCTTCTGGCAGCTGACAAAATAAAGCAAACCTAACCTAACTACATGCTTACGTTTGGTTGCCTCATGTTGTCTGGAAAATAGACAGTTTAGTGGTCCCTTTCATAGAGTTTTTTCTCCTGAAAGTGATGCGTCTCTTACACCCAACACAATAAAAAGTACGACGAAACTCATGCGGCCACAAGACTTATTTTTCCAGCGACACAAAGAAAATGACGTATGGTGGCACATCTACTTGTGTTTGTTTCTTGTACCAGTCATTCATCCTGTCTGTCTATTTGTGTCTGTCTCGTATGACGGAAATCTTTTGAGACAGGGTAGGATAATACAAGTTCATGCATGAGAAATTTATATTTTGTGATATCTATGGAATGTTTTCAATAGAGTTTATCATCATCCTTACATTTATCTCAGCAGACAGAGCTTGAAGGACAGCAGGAGACTTGGGAGATGAATGAAGCCACAACTCACAAAACAAGGACAATTTAACAAGTACTGAGGATGATGAATCAGGAGTGGGTGAGTGTGTATTTGATGCTTGACTTGAGGCGCCATTATCCACTTGGCTCGACTTTATTTTTCACCGTGATGTTTACAAATATTTATTTAGCTTTTAATTTTAAGGACGGCTTGCATAATTGAAGTATATCTTTCTTTTATCTGTAGGATGAAACTTTATTTACCCCCCGTCCCCCCCCCCCCCAAAAAAAAGACGTCGTCACTCAAAAATTATCAATACAAAATTATGTTGAGACAATATGACAACGGATTTTGACAACCCTACCGATAAAAAATGAGCCGCAGTGTTCATTCTGGAATTCATCGACCACCCACCCCCCACCCCAAGTACAGATAGTTTTTTCAGTGACTGTACATAATAATTTTAATTATTAAATGAGCAATATATTAATCAATCTATTACATTTTTATTTTTTCAACTTCTACCCGAGGTGACGACACAGGGAATATAAAAACCTCAAATAAAATGGGTACAAGAAACAACGGCATGATGCAAGATAATTAATAAAGGAGATCGGAAAGTGATATGACAAAAATGAAAATTATCCAGAAAGAATTACTCATATCCTCAATTAACACTATTCATTACGCTAACAAGTACCTGTACTGTTATATACGAATTTGTGAGAATCCTCAAAATAAAACACACACACACAAACACTATACAAAGGAAAACCCAAGTTGGAACACCCAAACACTGAGCACCATGAAGACACAACAACAGGTGTTTATTTTCTCTATTCTTGACTCCCTGATCCACGTTTGTTTTCACTCGCCGTTGTTGTTGCGATTCAGATATTGAAACGTTTCCACTGGCCGCATGGTGTGAAAATAAATAAATAAATAGATGCACAATATATACCATGGAAGTAATTAAACGAGAAAAAACATACTGCAGGAAAATACGTACAGATGATAGAAATAATCCAATTTGTTATAGAAATCGATATTCAAGAAAGATGAGCAACTCCGTACATGACCAAAACATTGATAATGGGGGAGGGTTGGGTTCTTTTTTACGCTAATTCTTTAATATACCTTGATTCCTTCTACTGTTCCAATGTAGTACAGTACAAAAAAAAAAACAAAAAAAAAACAAAGCCTAGCTACAGCCTACCACTCGGTCACTACATGACTATAACCTTTTACTCACTCTACAAACATAATCTATATCTGTCATTGTCCCTCGACATAATCAATCTCTCGGTCACTTTTCAAATATAATCTAACACTTGCTCACTATACAAACATAATGTACTACACATATGTCGTTACTCACCCGGAATTAAAACTAGAGTGATGCAGCGCAATAACACTCAAGGAGACTCGCCGTCCTACAAGCTTGACAACTCAACTACTACTGAGACCTTGACGCACCCACATTACAGTATACCACCAATACCTTCCTTCCAGGTAGCACCACCGCGTAAAATTCCCCAAGACGGAGGTGACCTGGACGCATGAGCAGTAGTGTGGCCCATTTCCAGTATAACTTCCGAAACGGGGAAATATTGCCCTGACTGGGGGAAGACTTTTAAGGGGTTTATTTTCATTTTCTTTACTTCTTCCGTGTTTCTCTTTCTTTATTATTATTATTATTATTATTATTATTATCATCAAAACGTATCGACACAGAGGCAATGACAACAACACAAAAGACATCAATCACTTAAAACTTTAGATGATGAGCTTACAAAGAATTCTGACGTCAGCTACCTCTTCCTCGCTCTCCTGTACTAAGTGTCGTTGGTTTGACTATAGAGTAACACTTCCCCCAAGCCCCTAGTCCACCCAACTGTGAATGGGTACCTGACTACAGAGTGAACTCGGTGGAATTCCTTGCCTCTCACACTGCCACTAACCTCCTGTGTACCGATAAAAGGTTCATTTTATTGTGTGTACAGGAATGAAGAGTGAAATAAATGAAGGACACGGGAGGAGGAAGAAAGGAGAGGAGAGGGGAAGAAGGATAAAAGGGAATAAGAATGAGAGAAGGGAGAAAGGGAAAAGAGAGAATAGGAATGAAAGAAGGTCAGGTCAGGTCAGGTTAGGTTCTTTGTGTCGTTTACAGGAGATAGTTACAGATCAAGTCAGGTCAGGTAAGGTTAGGATATTTGTGTCATAGATTAAATGAGTCAGTTACAGAAGTTATAAGTGTTAGTACGTATCCAGTTAAGTGTACTATACAAGTTTTGCAAATCCCAGGCCAACAGATACGTCCATTCAGCGTATACAGTGAGGCAAGCAAGAACCGTGAAATTTGGCCAGCGTATACGCCCCCCGCTACCCTTTATGACCAGTGACGCATTCTAACGTGACGGACTTCTGATTTACCTTAATATAAAAAAGTAAATCAATATAATGACGAAGATAAAATGGGAAACGAAATCTTAACTTAAAAGGAAAAAAGATTAAGGGTCACCTGAAGATAAGCTCCCCCAAGTTTATTTCACTTTACTATTAACCATTCTAAATCTAACCTAACACTAAAATAACCTAACCTAACCTAACCTAACGCTAACATTGTCTAACCAAAGCTATCCTAACCAAATTAATCTAACCTAACGTAACTAAACCTAACCACATCAAACTATACCCAAGTTAATCTAACTAAACCAAACCAAACCAAACCTAACCTAACCTATTGCTAACCTGAACTAACCTGCCAGATACCATTAAGGTGTTTTTAATCATCAGGTAATGTAAGGTGGGGGGGGGCTAATCTACAGGTGATCTATGAATTGATTCCTAGAGAGAGAAAACCAACAGGTATAGGTAACAAGTCTTAATTTACCTGGATGTTATGATAATTTACCTCTAATTACACAAAATAAACAAATTACATTGATTCAGTAAGTTAATTAAGAGACTAGTTCACCTGTTGACTACCTGCATACTAAACCACATAATTGATATATCAGGTATACTTACAACTCATCTGTGATTTGGGAGCATAAAAAAATAATTACGCAAAATATGAATGTAGGAGTGTTGAGTATGACGTCACAGCGGGTGTATTGAGTATGACGTCACAGTGGGTGTATTGAGTATGACGTCACAGTGGGCGTGGGTGAGTTTCCGTCCAATGAAAACGTTGCAAAAGTTTTTATACTCACGAGTTGGGGGCAGAAACGTTTCACATCCCTACCACCTGACGTTGATAAGGGCGTTGATGGATCTATTTCTCAATGGGATTTTCACCTTTATGGTTCAGAGTTCACTTTAGTTGGGAACCTCACATAGTTTGTCAATTAGAAGTGATGACAATGACGGAGAAACAATGGACGAAAAGAAAAAAAGGAATGATATTTGCCTGTGTGGAATTGCCCTCTCTTCCCCTTCCTTTACTTTTTCTCCCATCTCCCTCTCCTCTTCCTCTCTCCCTACTCTTCCCCCAACCTCCCTCTCCCCAGTACAGACAACAACAACAACATCCTCCACATTCACAGAATCATCCAATCAGGCGTTATGTTTACGATTCCCAGTAGTGACGTCATACCCTGGGGATATGACGTCACAATACTAGAGGAAATTAGCGTCATGGGGAAAAGTCCAAACGAGTAACTTTCTCCTAAATACGATTGAGAAATACTTGGAATAGAAGATGTATTTCTTTTCCTGTATTATGTATTTTTATTCATTTTTTTTTACTGTATTATGACATTTCTTTGTAGTTATGTAGTTGTTACTTTCTGTGGTAATTAGTAAAGAGAAGGTGATAATGGAAGGAAGGGAAGACGGGGAGGAAAAGGAGGAAACGGAAGAACGGAGGGGAAGGGAAATGGGGAAGGAAAGGAAGCAAGAGTTGGAAGGGAAGTAAGAAGGGGAGGGAGGGGAAGGAAGGGAGGGGAAGGGAGGGGAAGGAAGGAAGGGAGGGAGGGAGGGAGGGAGAGAGTTGTGGTTTACGAACTATCATTATGTTTATAAATAACATATGACCTTCGATATAAACTTACTTCCCCCCCCTCCCACACCTCCCTCCCACACCTCCCTCCCTCCCACACCTCCCTCCCTCCCACACCTCCCTCCCTCCCACACCTCCCTCCCTCCCTCCCACACCTCCCTCGAGTTAAACTAGGTTCTGTTAAGTTGCATTAGGTTAGAGTAGCGTTAGGGTGGTTAATCTTAAGGTGATGTAAGGGGCCAATCTTCAGGTGTTCCCCAGGGTGTAATCACAATCCAGGAGCTCCACAACACAACTAATGCTCTCAACTCCTACAAACTTCTTCATGTGGACGATAAGGCGACAGATCACGGTTGTTGTTGTGGCCAAAATGAGCCTAAAATTTAATATGATGTCAAGAAGAGACTTAATGGGGCTGAGACGGGTGGAGGAGGAGGAGGGGGAGGGGAGGGGGAAGGAGGAGAGGGGGAGGGGGAAGGAGGGGGGGGAAGGTTAAGTACATCTAACTAATAAACTGTTTATTGGGATATCTCTCTCTCTCTCTCTCTCTCTCTCTCTCATATATACACACCCTAATTAGCCACGAAGGTAATTAAACCAACCCCTATTAACTAAAAAGAGGGCATTGACCCCCTTCCCTCATACCCCCTCCTTCAAACCCCCCCCCCCTTCACCATCCGGCCTTCCACTCCCACCCCCGGTAACCCAACTCCCGGTGATCACTAACCACCAATTCGGCAGTTAACAAGCGGACAATGGCACCTCACTCAGGGTGGTGGTGGGAGGCCGGGGGTCGCGTGCTGCTGAGGCCGTATTATTGTGTTATGATATACAGGATTTGTATTGATGATGACGTATGGTGCTGTACGTGTGTGTGTGTGTGGATGGTGTGTGTGTGGGGGGGGGGGCTGGTGGGTGGATGGGTGTGTGTGTGTGTGGGGGGGGGGCTGGTGGGTGGATGGGTGTGTGTGTGTGTGGGGGGGGGGCTGGTGGGTGGGTGGGTGTGTGTGTGTGTGTGTGTGGATGGTGTGTGTGTGTGGATGGTGTGTGTGTGTGGGGGGGGCTGGTGGGTGGATGGGTGTGTGTGTGTGTGTGTGTGGGGGGGGGGCTGGTGGGTGGGTGTGTGTGTGTGTGTGTGTGTAATAATAATAATAATAGTGTGTGTGTGTGTGTGTGTGTGGATGGTGTGTGTGTGGATTGTGTGTGTGTGTGTGGATGGTGTGTGTGTGTGGGGGGGGGGGGGCTGGTGGATGGATGGGTGTGTGTGTGTGTTATGAAACCTATGGTGTAGTCTCTCTAGATATAACCAAAACAATATCGACAAAGAAAAATGTCAACAAAACATTCTGTCAAGCAATATATCAGTAAGAGAGAATATCAACAGGACAAAATGGAAAGAAAGACGTAAAGCCAACAAAGGAAAATGTAAACAATGGAAGAAGTCAACAAAGCAGAATGTCAACAAAAGCCAGATGTAAACAAACCCAAAGAGAGCAATGGTGGCAGCAGGTGGAATCCGGAAGACGATGTTTCCGGGTTGAGAGAGAGAGAGAGACCCCACCCTCCACTAGCTCCAGGCCCTGGTGTAATGAAACCTTTACTGCCTGTGTGTATAGTCAGCTTCAATAGAGTTTTATAGCCATCTCTTTCATAGGGTGTCCTCGTATAAAGTCACTTCGATTAGCGCTGTTTTGTTATATTGTAACATTGTTGACGAATTAGGTCCAGTATCGGTATAAGGTCGTGCGATGTTTTGCCATTTAGTCGTTGGCTGTCGTGTGCTTGTGCGAAGCTATTTTGTGCAGGTAAAGGCAATACATAACTACATAGTAATTACTGTACCTGCCACTTTATACCTAATGGACTACGTTTAGTAAGGTTCAGATATAGTTGTGTCATTATGTAGATTAAGGCATGAACTTTTATACGAGTATACTATTACCACATACGAATTAATGTAGCCACATTGACACTGCCCATTATGGGCCAATAGGCCCGCTGCAGTTTCCTCCATTTTTATGTTCTTATACTGAGGCTTCTGAAAAAAAAAAAGATATGAAATACTCCCTCAGTGTTAAAGCCTAAAGTTAATAAACGATATAGAGATTCTTTTAAGCAATTTTTACGAAAGTGAAAACAAAAAATCTACTTTTGATTTCGGCTGTCCACAAGATGATGCGACGTAACACTCAACATAGACCTGATAGTACTGGTGTGGGCGTTATCGTCTTGCAATACCTGTACAGATAAATTATGATTACACAACATACAATCAGAGACTGTGAAATATATCATCAAACTAAAAAAAAAAAATTAAAAAAATTTCCTCTCAAACTGTGAAGAATATCCATAGCTTTCAGGACGAGACAATATGGGTTCAGAATATACTTCCATTCCTCTCCTTTTGACTAGTAAACAAAAGTTAAGGTGATCGTGTGTGTGTGGAGGGCAGGTAATGGTGACAGTGCCAACGTCACCGGAGCCGCCATACCCTACGGGGGAGGAAGAAGATCCTTTCTCAGGCGTCCTTTTGTGCCAGGATGAAAGACTACATTAGTGCAGTCGTTCTGGAGGATTCCTGCATCTCCCCCCCCCTCCTCACCCCTTAAAATACCTCCCTCATTCCCTCCACCCCTTCCTCGCTTCCTGCACCCCCACCTCACTCCCTTCACTGCACTAAATCCCCCCCCCACCCCCTTTACCCCAAAGAAATCATCCTATCCCACTCCCTCCCCCAATTAAGTCTTTCTCCTTAGTTAACCCCTCCCTACTTCTCTTCCTCGCCTAATCCCTTTCCTACTTCTCCTCCTCCCTTTCCTTACTGCTTTTCTATCACCTAACTCTCTTTTTTTCTGTTGCTGCTCCTCCTCCTCCCTCCTTTGGACCAGCGCACCTCTTTCACCTGTCGCCACCATCCTAGGCCTCCTCCCTCACTACGACCCCCTAGCAACCCCCCCCCCCTCCACTTCCCCACCCTCACCCTACTTACCCTTCTCTACTAGCACTCCACCTACCATTTCCTCTTCCCTACTCCACCTGTCCTTCTTACCTTCCCTTCCCCTCCTCTCCTCTCCTCCCATAACAAGACACGAGGGGAGGGCAGCGAAGAACTCTCCCTTTGAGGAAGTATTTTGTGTGCATCATAAAGCGCCGAGGATTACTTAGCATATTATATAAAAGGAACCTTGTGATGTGTCTCTCGACGCAATAGACACAACGGTATCTTTGGCCCAGGCTATTGTGAGGCTCTCAGGCGAAAAAGTGAATTAGACGAAGAGAGAGAAAAAGAAGATAGGAGAAGAAGGAGGGGAAGGAGTAGGAAGAGAAAGATGGGAGAAGGAAAAGAGGAGTAGGAAGAAAAAGCGAAGGGAAGAGAGAAGGGAAAGGAGAGGAGGGAGAAGGGAAGACGAAGGAAGGGAGGTGAGGAGGGAAGAGAGGGGGGGGGGAGGTGGGAGAAACGGTAGAGAGGAAGAGAAGGGGAAAGAATAGGAAGAAGAGATGTGAAGAGGGATACTTTTCCATATACTTTTCAAATTCATTCTACAGTTCTGAATAATTAAAGAATCGACTTTTATTTTACATTATTTATACATTTTTTTGGCATTTTAGATTTTTTTTTTACTATTTTTTTTATAATGAAAGATGCATCTCACCGTGAACTTCCAGACAAGTCACCCCCAAGCTCCCTCTCACCTGCCGACAGACACATAAACTGGATTACACTGAAGTAGTTTGTGTCACAGGGCGCCGAGTTATCAACAACTATCATGTTAACTGTGAGGTCTACCTGTGTCATTAACTTATTAACTCTACCTTTACCTGTATTATTGTACCTGCCTTATTAACCTTACTGTACCTATATTATTCACCTATTTTTATCTCTCTCTCTCTCGTATATTAATCCCATAAAGTAGTCCGCTTAATTTGCTTTCCATCCCTATAACCCAAACAACACTGGACTCCTATTTTGGATTTTTTCTTTCTCGTGTTATACCTGCTTGTGTTTCTGTCACGGAGAGTTAGTGGGGTATAAAACTTGACTGTGTAAGTGGATGCTGGAATGGTACAGCTACAGGTGTGGGCTACGTAATGGAATAGCAGTAGCAGGTGTGGAATATGTAGGAGCAAAATATAATATACCTGTATAGTGAAATAGTAACAGGTATAATGGAGAGAGAGAGAGAGAGAGAGAGAGAGAGAGAGAGAGAGAGAGAGAGAGAGAGAGAGAGAGAGAGAGAGAGAGAGAGAGAGAGGCCCATTTTTAAGGTTTATCCGATAATGAAGAGAAAAATTGAACAGGCATCGATAAAGAGAGATTAATCACTAAACAAACGAATAAGTAAACACGAGAATAACTAGAGAGATTCCTCATTTAAACAGATAGGTGGAGGTGTGTTGCAGTAAGATCAGGGGATTTCCCCTCACTCCTTCTTCCTTTCCACAAACCTTGACTAAGCCGGGTTTCTCCCTACCCCACCACTGTCACCCTTAGCCTTGTGACTACCACCACAAGAGAGGAGTCGGAAGAGAGGAAACGACAAGGAGGAGG
The DNA here is from genome assembly GCA_958450375.1 of Homarus gammarus. Lineage (NCBI taxonomy): Eukaryota > Metazoa > Arthropoda > Malacostraca > Decapoda > Nephropidae > Homarus > Homarus gammarus. The sequence continues at coordinate 531,347 of CAUDMG010002775.1, read as the reverse complement.
AAAAGGATGAAAAATGAGAGGGAAAGCGCCCAAGGAGGAGAAGGAGAAGGAGGAGGAGGAGGAGGAGGGAGGAGGAGGAGGAGGAGGCCACGGACTTGTTACAAATGTATTTCACCACACGGGTTTTTCCTTCACCTCTGACACGCGTCTAACAACTTTGTACATATTTTTCCTACATCACATTTTCATTATTATTGTTATTGATGTAATTGTTGTTATTATTATTGTTGTCGTTGTTTTTATTATTGTTGTCATTAATATTATCATTCTTTTTTGTTGTTGTTCTTATTTGATATTTATTAGTTTCCCTTATTCTTCGTATTCTTATAAATGACAGAAACACAGACAACAACGGAAGGAGAGAGGGGAGAGAGAGAGAGGGAGGACGTGTGGTTAATAAGATATAAATAAAAAACGACAGTAACCACGCAACAAGGCGGGGTGGGGGGGGATAGGTAAGGAGGGAGATAGGGGAGGAAGAAAGGGAAGGAGGGGAGGAAGGAAGGGAGACGGGAGGGAGGGGGAAGGAAGGAAGGGAGGGGAAGTTAACTTTATTATATGGGAGAATACTTTGATCAGTTCACCCCCCCCCCCCCTGACTAGGTCGATCCCAACACACGGGGAGATAACCTAGGTAGTGAGAAGTTATCCGTCTGTTTCTAAATCCATCCATCCATCCCTTTCTCTCTCTATCTAACTGACGTCAAGAATGTCACCAGTCTTTAAATATATACCAACCCAACCCAACCTAACCCAACCTAACCCAACCCTTATTTAAAACCCCGTATAGATATAAATCACCCCAAACACCTCACCTTCCCTCCCTTATATACTCATTATGGCTTAACTTTGCACATAAATTGTCAAAGTCGGTCTATAACTCCTCCCACTACATGTATATTTTACGTGGTGTGTGTGTGTGTGTGTGTGTGTGTGTGTGTTGATAGAGTAGTAAAGTTGGTGTTTTTATCCTCCATCTGTGTGTGTTTTATTTGTCTGGAAAAAAAATGTTTGAAAATGTTTAACTTTGAGTGAGTAATGTTTTGTGATTGTCTGTGTGATTGTGTTTTTTAATGTATTTTTGTTATGTGTTGATGGTTGAGGTGGTTGGTTGGTTGTGGTGGTTGATGGTGGTGGTGGTGATAGTAGTAGTAGTAGTAGCAATGGAAGTGGTGGGTGCGGTTGTGGTGGTGGTGGTGGTAGAGACTGTGGTAAGTGACTGTGGTGGTGGTAGAGACTGTGGTAAGTGACTGTGGTGGTGGTGGTGGTAGAGACTGTGGTAAGTGACTGTGGTGGTGGTGGTGGTAGAGACTGTGGTAAGTGACTGTGGTGGTGGTGGTGGTGGTAGAGACTGTGGTAAGTGACTGTGGTGGTGGTTGTTCTCGCTGCGGTAAGACAAACAAGAGGACTCACAAGTTACCTCATCAACCTCGTCTTGTGTGGAGTAGTTTGGTGTTTCTTGTTTATTTCCACCTTCCTCGAGGACTACTGATCAACGGTCTAAGGTCACTGCTGAACGCTCTATGGTGACCGTTGAACGCTCTATGTCTCCGTTCAACGCTCTATGGTGACCGTTGAACGCTCTATGTCTCCGTTCAACGCTCTAAGATAACTGTTCAACGCTCTATGGCCACTATCATTGTTGAACTCTTAAGATCACTGGTGAACGATTTAACAACAAAAATATTGATGATAAAAGCTCTATGGTAAATAAATATAGTAAATAAATTAATAAAACACAAACACACACATACACACACACACACACATACAGACACTCGTTCACACACACACACAGACACTCGTTCACATACACACACACACACACACACGTCACATTACCGTCTGGTTCAGGTGATTAGGTGTCCCTCCCAGCTCACAAACTCACCTGTGGGAGAGGCAATGAGAGAGAAAGTTAGATACTGTTTATTAAAAGGTAAATCTGGCACAGGAGAGAGAGAGAGAGAGAGAGAGACCAACATTACCATATTATCATCTATCTCACCCCCCCCCCCCGACCCCTTATAATATAGGTCATTAAGTAAATATATGGGTAAATAATATGTTACCTTAACTTACCTATACTATTAATATAACACCTGTAATTACCCTTAATGATCTTATGTTACTCCTCGGGGTGTTAATGAGACCACAGGAGTGAACGGTGAGTGACGAGTGAGTGAGTGACGAGTGAGTGATTTGGGTGGGTAATGATGAAAAAGTGAAGGATGATGAATTACTCATTTTCTTTCATTTAATCACGCACTCGTTCATTCACACACACAGACACACACACACACACAGACACTCCTTCATTCACACACACACACAGGCACTCGTTCACACACACACACACACAGGCACTCCTTCATTCACACACACACACACACAGGCACTCGTTCACACACACACACACACACACACACACAGACACTCCTTCATTCACACACACACACAGGCACTCGTTCACACACACACACACACACACACTAATCCTTAATACTCTTAGCAGTACGGAAGTGAGTAACTGTGTCTCTTTTATTTGTGTTGATTTGTCTCTATTTGACTCTAGTCTGTCTGTCTGTTTCTGTCCACACCATGACGAGACCGGATAAGTGATGTATTTCTTTTAATTACTAGTGGTTGGTGACTAGTGTATTAAATAACCTAGAATACATACTTAAAGACCTTATAGTTGTTGAAGTGCAGTAATAAATTATAACAACAACAACACGAACCACCAATACATCTCGTTACACTGCTAAGAGTCCAAACATCCGGGATGATTTTTTTTGAACTGATTTGGTTTGCCTTTAGGTGGTTTTGTCTGGTTGTGGATTCGCTTCAGTTAAATACTAAATGGTCGTGTCTCACTGTAGCGAGTCTGAATATGTGTTTGGAACAGTTTCAAATTGTGAATAACTGAGTGTGTTGTTGTACAGAATCAGGAGGTGTGTGAGTGTCCGTCCTGCATACCTATAGCGACAGGTGTTTAAAGAAAATAGGCCATACCAGAAGTTTTTCGTAAATCCCAGTATACTATGACAGTACTTTGCAATGTACAAACACACACAGGCTGAGTGTGGTGGTGGTAATGGTAGTAGTGACGGAAGTGGATGGCGTGGGAGAGTGTGAGTGAAACAGAATGAATTAAATGTAACAGAATCATCATATTTCACAGTCCCTTCCCACCCACCCACCCACCCCTTCTATCTTCACCAACATCCTTCCCACCCGACACCCATTCTCACACCCCCTTCACATCCACCACCATCCCCCCCCTAACTTCCTCCTCAACCACCACCCCCCCCCCCCACCATGAGCCTTGTCCACGCCACTCAGACACAGTAAATAACATCTCTCTTCTGAAGTAGGTGAAGCAGTTGGTATCACAGTTTAACAAGAACAAGGGGTGGCGGTGATGATGTGAGGAAGGTCGTGCATGTTTAAGTTCCCTAGACAGACAGAGGTTTCCTGCCGTTCACCGGAGTACTATCTTAGCAGCTTCAGGACCATCACATACACCCACACATTCTTAACTTCATAACAAGCTCTTCGTCTCCACCAATTTGTCCTGATGAACTAGACGACCAGAAAAACCCAATCTAATCGTTATTAAAGGGTCTTCCCGATCCAAATTGTCTTTCTTTTGCACTTATTTATGGCGTCTCTCTCTCTCTCTCTCTCTGTGTTCTCCCATTAGTGCCTCCCGCCTCCCTTAGAAACCCTAGATGCCATCCCCTTAAAACCCTTAGCGCTACCCAATTTAATCCCTTTGTGCCACACTCCCTTAGAGTCCAAGGTGACACCCTCCTTACGACCCGAAGTGCCCACACCTCCATCTTGAGCAGTGCCCCCCCCCCCCCCCCCGGCACCCTCGAGACCTGGGATAGAGGGATAAACCAGCATGGAGGGAGTGAGGGGGAAGAGAGGGGTGAGGGGGATGAGAGGAGGAGGAGGTGAGAAGGATGGAGAGAAAGGGAGTGAGTGGTGAGTAGGGTGGGAGAGGAAGGAAAGAGGGAATGGGTAGTGTGGGAGAGGAGGGAGGGGGAGAGAGAGAAAGGGGTGAGTAGGATGGAAATAGAGAGGAAGAAGAGAGGGAGAAGAGAATAATGAAAGGAAAGGAGGGGGGGGGGTAGGAGGTGGAGAGGGGAGGGAGAGAGGAAGGGAGAGAGGGAGGGAGAAGGGGGGATGATCATTTAGAGAAGATCACTAAGCGTAAATTTAATTAGCAGAGGACCTTATTAGATATGTGAGGTGGGGATTAATGACACAGAGAGAGAGAGAGAGAGAGAGAGAGAGAGAGAGAGAGAGAGAGAGAGAGAGAGAGAGAGAGAGCATTAATCATCAAATCGTGGTGGACAAAATTCTTAATGTAGTAAACAATCGCATTATAGAAAACGAAACTTATGAATAAAAAAATTTAAGGGATACTCCTGAAAAATATTGGAATTTCCCATAACTGACGATTTGGTACAGAGAAACGGTACAGACTCCATAAATACACATACAAACACTAACACTGAGAGGATCTAGTTACGAGATCTAATTTAATTCGCTTTGTGGATCTTGTAATTATTATGTATATTTTTCTGATCACCTGAAGATTAGACATCCTATTTATTTCACCTGATGATCAAACACTCTAAAGATTTATGGAGGTGGGGAGTTAGGTTAGGTTAAGTTAGGTTAAGTGAGGGGGTAGATTAGGTTAAGTTAGGTTAAGTGAGGGGGGTACATTTGAATAGGTTAGGTTAAGTTAGATTTAGGTTACTTGAAGCTTTTGTTGACAACTAAAATATCAAAGAGCAATAAGAAGAACAACAACAAATACAACGGCAAAAACTACAAGAGAGAGAGAGAGAGAGAGAGAGCCAAGGAGAAACAGAGCACGTGAGAGAAAGAGAGAGGAAGTCCTACTGGCGTGTCATGTCCCTCACACACTAAACAAGCCGTGAGAGGTGGGGGAGTAGGGGGGGGGGGAATGGGTCGTGGGGTGGGGAGGTAGGGGTTAAGGATAGGATAGGGTACGATGGATAGCGACAGGGGTAGGTAGAGAATAGTGATGGAGATAAAGTAGAGACAGACAGACAGATAGATGGATGGATAGATAGATAGATACATAAGAACAAAGGAGGGGGTGAGAGGAAAGGGGGGCGGGTGGAAGATATACATTCTCTCTCCCTCCCTCCTCTCAGCCTCCTCTCTCACAATTTCTCTTCATTACACCAGGAACAACTTGGGCATTTTTAGTATTGATGCGGGCGAGGTGGTGGTGGTGGTGGTGGTGGTAGGGTGGTGGTGGGCACTCCCCTACATCCTGTGTAAGGTGAATCTCAGAAGCGTTTACAGCGCCCAACAGGGAAGCATGCTAAGTTCATGCTTGCCTTTATGTCTCATGGGTTAGGGGCGTAGAAGCCTGAAGAGTCAAGGGCATAGAAGCCTGAAGAGTCAGTGGTCTATTTCATCAAGTTATTGGAAGCTCCAACAACTTGTCCCTGAATATGAATTCGCAACTTTCGATTTACACCAGGTACCTACTTTACTGCCAGGTGAACAGGGACTAATGGGGGCTAGGAGGTATGTCCAAACAACTTCCACCGGCCCGGGAATCGAACCCGTGACATCTCGCTTGCGAAGGCACTACAAGCACATGATCACCACAAACATAAGGCTGACACAGTAACACAAGCATAGCCACGCACCAAGTTACCACAAGCACGAGGATGATACAAGCAAAACGGATCTGGAAGCTCACATTACACTTTCACCAAACAACTTCCACAACATGACATTGATACTGTAAACTGTTCTCGTGCTCTATATATACACACACACACACACACACACACACAGATGTTGGTGGCCCAAAAATACAAGTTTTTTTTTTTAATTAATCTAGCCTTCAAGAAGACAACAGGATAAAGATATCTGACAAAGAACAAGAGGACGAACATAAACAGTATATACATCTGCGACACTTTCCTCAGCGACAAAGAGCACCTTGCCTACTTCAACACAACACAACAGACCAACATCACTAGTCCAATAGAGAACCAATAATTTTAGCGAGCGACGGAGGAGTTTGGCAGCGGTGTACACGACTAGCCAGTGTGGACAACTCAGAGAAGCTCCCCTACATCCTGTGACAATGGCCTCGTCCTCTTTACTGAGGGTGGTCGGATACGCCACTATTGTGATGGATACTGTTCACCACAGCAGGGGGGAGACCGCCGGACACAAGGGGCGTAACCCGCACCCATCTTCCGGCTCCCACAACAGATTGGAGGTGGATACTTGACAAGGATGTCAAGGCGAACGCTGTCTGGCTATACTTGGCTCTTGTCTTCCACCGAGAACCTGTTGTTCGTGTACACTTATTATCATCAACATTATTAAGATTACCAATAAGTAAAATCGTCAACAGTAATCATCTTGATTACAAAGGTTCGTACGAGAAGTGATCACGTCAACGGTGATGTAGGAACACGTCTGACTCACTAAGTTACGAGATAATGATAGTGGCCAATATGACTTCTAGGGGATCACCTGAAGATGAGGTAACCAGCGTATTTCACCTGTTGATTATTCTACTTAGAGCGACCTGAGGGTTAGGTTTAGTTAGATTATGTTAGTACAGTATATGTTAGTAAAATTTAGGTTAGGTTAGACTAGTAAGGTTAGGTTAGACTCGACTAGTTTAGGTTAGGTTAGGTTTAATTATCAGATGAAATAAACTGGGGGCTAATCTTCAGGTATTTCGATAGCAATTATTGAGGTCAAGTCTCCCAACAGTTTTGTTGCCATTCTGCCTTCTGTGCTTCATGTTTAAGCGAGATGGTTCGAATACAATGTCCCCCCCCCCCCCCGGCCCCATAGCGCTAACCTCTCGTCCTAAGGGGTCGCTGATTCGACCACGGGCACTCCTAGTCTACCCATCTGTAAATGGACACCTAAGTATACAGTAGAGGAAGTCACCAACTGTTGACCTGACCTCAAATAAATAAATAAAAAAAGTAAATATTTTTCTTGATTAAGTAAAAAAAAAAAGACTTTCTTTGGATAATATTTAATCCTTTGTTATTATTGGTCAAGTTGTATCAGTAAGCAATTAAAAAAAAAGCAGAAATTGAGTCTTTTTCACTTGAATTTAGTTTACGTGTTCATTTCCAGACGAATATTCCTAAAACGATTGTTAATATTTGAGAACAATTGGTGGGTCTCACTGATGGTTGGTTGAATTTCACGAAGTTTAGGAACCCCAGCTAACCTAACCAAACCAAACCAAACCTAATCTAACCAAACCTAATCTAACCAAATCTAATCTAACCAATTTATTTATAATCAGTAATGATAATGTCTGTTGCTCTAGAGAAACGTGTGTGAGGTAAGGAATGCACTCAACAGGTGTTAGGAACGTGAGAGGGGTGTGATCCGCACTCAACAGGTGTCAGGGACGTGTGTAAGGTAAGGGGTGCACTCAACAGGTGTTACGAACGTGAGAGGGGTACGGTCTGCACTCAATAGGTGTAATGTATGCATGTCACCTGAGATGTGTATGTGATTTTTAACCCTTTATAATAAACTTCCTTTCCCCCTTCTTATTATTATTACGCACACACGCAGTCTTACGCTGGGTACTTCGGGTGCCTAGGAGTCAACATTTGGACACTTCCTCCCTCTCCCTCCTTCCCCTAGGCCTTCATCACCAAACGAGTACAAACATTTATTACCAACTCAAGACTTTATGACAGTGACACCAGCGTGAAGTAAGTGTCCAGTGGTGGTAAACAATGGCCAAGGCTGTTGGCACCTCACTACCCACGACTAAACTAACAAGGCTCGCTCCTCCCTCGACACGTATTGCTGTCTCACTATAAACCAACTATCAAGAGGTACTCGGTAAACTGGCCCTCTTACCTCCCTCTGATCTTCACTACATGTCTCTAGATAACAGTTTGAGAACACGACTCCAAACACATCCTCACTATCAGCCATCTTAGAACGGATCCTGTCCACTCGCAACTAACTGTCCCACACCACACAATTGTATCAGACCTACACGATCAGTCATCCTGCTGTAGTTTCTGTAACGTATATGTTTACCCCGAGTTTCATCCTCAATGTAATCTATGTCTTTAGTTATTTGCTTTCAATAAACTATTATACAGCTTCTCACCAACACACGAGACCTTGAGTGAGTGAGTCAACGCCCTAAACATATGGCCTCCTCATGTTCAATCTGTACAAGGTGAACATTGAATGGCGTGTGTTGCACCTTAATCCCGTGTGTGTGTGTGTGTGTGATGCCTATTATAAACATGAAAGTAAGTCACTCACTACACCGAATGAAAGTAAAAGAAAGAGAAAGTAAGAGATAAAGAAAGTGAGTAATAAAGAGAGCGAGAGAAGTGAGAATAAGATTGAAAAAGTGAGTAATAAAGAGAAAGAGAAATAAAAGATAGAGAAAGTGTGAGAGAGAGAGAAAGTAAAGAAGAAATAGAAAAGAGTTAATGATGTGAAGAATGAAGGAGATAATGTAAAGAAATACGAAATAATGAAAGATAAAAAGAATAAGACCGTATAGACGAAGAGAAGAAGAGAGATAGAGAAAGTAGGAGAGAAAATGAACAGTTAAGGGAAAGTAATGTGACGGAGCTTATTGTAGGAGGAAACTTTCTCTATTTGTCTGCCTTTCTCTTGCACACAGACTTACACGCACACACACACGTAGAGAAATTTTTCACTCGGTCAAGGTTACATACCAGTCTCACATTTATTATCCTCCCTCTTATCTCGTCCTCTCCCTCTCACCTACCCTCCCTCTCACCAACTTCCTCTCATCTAATCATCTCCCTCCCACGTCACTCCCCTCTCTCCCTCCTCTCCACCTCCCTCTCATGTCTTAACATTCTTCTCCTCCTGTTCTGTCATTACCATAAATAACTTTCACTGATACGAGTCTTATGAACTATTGGTGTCAGTCTAACAGTGTATCTTCGTGTTGATGTCAGTTGCTGTTGTGGTGGTGGTGGTAGTAGTGGTGTTGTTGTGGTGGTGTTGTGGTGGTAGTGGAGTTGTATGGTGTTATTGTGAGGTGTACGAGGTTGTTATTATTATTATTATTATTATTACGAGTAGTAGTAGTAGTAGTAGTGTAAGTAACCGGACTATTATTATTACCTGACAATTTAATGTTATAACCAGACAGATGTTTAATATTTATTGATATAAATTCCCTTCAATATTGTCTTAATACGGCCAAGTCACTATGAAGTTGTCTTAATATTGCAAATCAACTTTAAAATGGTTTTATAAAGAGGACAACCATTAAAAGTGTTTCAGTATCGCACACCCGTTAAGAAATTGTATTAATATTACAATTTTAGCAAAACTTTACCATAATATTGCAAAATTATTAAGAATTTATCATAATATTGCCCCCAAAATAAGAAATCATTGTGATATTGCAAAGTCAGTTAAAGAGATGGCAAACAACACGACCAGGGGGGGGGGGGGGGAACACACAGGTCATGTTCCTTATGTGTGTGTGTGTGTGGGTTACGACCTTCTTACGAGTGGCACGGACACGCGGAGGATGTGTCATATTAAGGAAGGTGCTGATGCTACCGTGTCTCTCCCCCCCCTACTGGCACTGTCATCCTCCCTCCTGTCTCTTTTATAGGTGGCACTGTCTCCCTGTGGTCTCTTGTATAGGTGTTACTGTCATCCTCCCTCCTGTCTCTTTTATAGGTGGCACTGTCTCCCTGTGGTCTCTTGTATAGGTGTTACTGTCATCCTCCCTCCTGTCTCTTGTATTGGTCGCAGGAGGAGAAGGGGGAGGAGGATAAAGAGGAGGATGAGGAGGAAGATAAGAAGGAGAAGGAAGATGAAGAGAAGGGGGAGGAGGAGGAAAAAAGAAGGAAAGGGAGAATGAGAAGGAATAGGGAAGGGTGGGAGTGCAGGGAAGAAGGGTGGGAGTGAAAGGGAGAGAGATGAGAGGGGCGAAGGGGGGATATAAGAAGAGGGAGAGAGGGTAGTGGGATAAAAGAGCATCAGAGGTGAAATTCAGCCCCAAAAGAGAAGAGGGAGGGAAGGAGGGAGGGGGATGAAAGGAAAGGAGGAAGGGAGAGAGTGAGGCACGCAGGAGAGGAGAGGACAGGAGAGGAGAGGAGAAGGGAGGGAGGGAGGCGCTTGCACTATTTGTTTACCTTAAATGCAACATCCTGTCAACATGATCAAAGTCGAGCTTACTGCCGTGTTGCAGGGAGTGAAGAAAACTGGTGCTACCTCAAGGAGCCTACCTAGGACCTATCCTGAATACCTACCTACTCACCCACCTACTGACCTACCTAACTTGCTTACCTACTTCCTCACTTAACTAATAACTTACTTACCTACCTGTCTACTCACTCACCTACCTACCGATAGATAGATAGATAATCACACATACGCTGGATTTACGTTGAGTTTTTCTGCTTCTTCTCTTCTGTACCTGATCTAATTACGGGTTATTTGTCTTTTTTATATTTGTTGTTGTTTGTTGTAGTTGTTATTATTTGTTTGTGTGTTAAGTCGTTGCGACATTGTTGGGTGGGTGCTGATCAAATATTTATCTTTTTCTCCTTCCTCCCTTCCTTCCTTCCTTCCTTCCTTCCTTCCTTCCTTCCCTCCCTCCCTCCTCCTTCTTTCTATCTTTTTTAGCATCTTTCTCATCCTCTCTCTCTCCCTTCCTTCCTTCCTTCTCTCACGTCCTCCTCCTCTCTCCCTCCCTCCCTCCCTCTCTTTTTCCCTTGCCCCTTCCGTCCCTGTTCTCCTCTGCTTCCCTCCTCCCTGGTGGCCGCTACACCCGGTGGCCGCTACACCCTGTGGTCGCTACATTTGGTGGCAACTACACCTCGTTACCGTTATACCAAGGGACCGCTACTTAATGATTGGTTCTTTACCACTAGATCGATAGGTTGCCAGTAAGTGTATCATTTGGCCACAGTCCACGCATATCTCTCAACGGCCTCTGTGTGTGTGTGTGATAGCAATGGTGCCGTTTCTATCGTACCTGATTGGTTCTTAAGTCGTGACGTAATAATGGTGAAGATTCTAACGCATTTAATTGGCTCTCAAAGAATAACGTAACAATGTTGCCGATTTTGGTGCACCTAAATGGTTCTCATAACGTGAGGTCACTTAGTCAAGTTACGTCTCACGAGAACCAATTAGGTGAACTAGTTTTTACAATGTCGTTCTGGGACAAAAAAAAAAAAAATGAATTCAATAAAATACTGGCAAGTGAAGTAGTTGTGTACCCCCATCACTACTGCTGCTGACCTGATAACTGACCACCTGTTGACAACCCAGATACTGTAGTTATTCTTGCTGTTACACGAGTCATAGTGCAGACAATACACGTATTCATACTTGCTGACAACTCTGATGCGCTGCTGGCAGGTTAGGCTTAAATTCTTGCCTGGAGCACTTGCTGACACTCATCTACACCGCTGACAACACAGGTACAAGGTATAGTACTCACACTTGCTGACACACTAGACCACACTGCTGACATCACACTCACCTGAAAAATGAGAGCAATAATACGTGTTAATAATGAATATAATATAGATTTTATATTAACCTATATAGTGTGTTAATGATGATGAGAAGGATGACGATGATGATGATCCACTGGGTGCACATGAAGGCGTGTGGAGGTGGCGTGGCAGACTGTTGGTGGGGGCCAACTCACCACGCTAGAAGTACTGAAGTCTTGGTATATATAGACCGAGAGATACACGTGGTGATGTGAGGTACCTGCAGTGTTGACGATCTCTCTCTCTACTCCCCCTCTCTCTCTCTACTCTCTCTCCCTCTCTACTCCCTCTCTCTACTCCCTCTCTCTCTCTCATATTATTTCTGTTAACATAATTCATACTCTGTTTATTAGGCCATATTCCTTTAACAACAAAATCCATAAAAATCGACCTGGGAGACTTCGTAACTTTTTATTTATTTTATTATTATTATTTTTTTTTCTTCACGCAACAAAATGACCTCAACGATGTGCAACTTGGTCCTTGAGGCGTGAGGACAAATATCAGCAGTGGGTTAAACACATCCTCATACCTCTCGACTGCTGCGTATCCAGGAATAGATAAGAGTTGGGTTAGGTCAGGAGAGGTTAGGAGAGGTTAGTATAGGAGATTACTGTAGGTTAGGTTTGGTCAGTATAGGAGATTACTGTAGGTTAGGTTAGGTCAGGTCAGATCAGTGTGGGAGGTAAACACAAAACTCAGAATGACCAAAGGACCACAGAGAATACCTTAACCTCACATACGCGTGGAATTCGTCAATTGTAACGAGCAAGTTGTAGGGATGGGGAAGTAACAGCCGGACGGTGCCAACACCTAGTGGCACACCTGGCATTGGCACTCATGGTGGGGGAGGTAGCTTAAGAAGGAAAAGAAGTTCATGGGTAAATCTGGCAGACGGAATGATGGGGTAGTCTGCCATAGATTCAATGGAGGAAATGGCAGAGTAGGACGTTAGTAAACTCGGTCCAACGAGAAAGGAAAAGAAGACAAAATCACATGGTGTAGGGAGCCACCTGGTCTGTCTGCCGTATGAGAAAGAAAAAAAAGAAAGAAAGAGAGTAAGAATGAAAAATAAAAATGTTATTAAATGAAGAGGAAGGAGAAGACGGAAGGTAGCAGTCGTAGTAATTATAGCCTGGGAAGAGATGGCACGTTTATATATAAAGGTTCCCCTGATCAACTGAAGACCACACTGGCAGGAAGGTGAAGGGCTCAGTGACAGGGAGGCAAGGGTCAGTGACGGAGGCAGGAAGACAGAAAGGCAGGGGTTGGGTGTAGAAGGTACAGCTGCTTGTGCTATACCTCTGTCCGGGGCCAATTATCTCTCTCTCTCTCTCTCTCTCTGGAGGTGAGAGCTAAAGGTGAGGGATGTGAGAGATAGAGGGAGAGACAGGTAGGGAGGGGGACAGGTACTTCAACTGACCCCTAAGGTATTTCCAGTTCTTCTTGGAGCCTCTACCACCACTCTCAGGTGTCTCTCTCAGGTGTGTTCTCTACTGTCTCTCACCTTAGACGATCTACCCCTTCAATGTCTCTCACCTCCCTTCACTTTCTCTCACCTCCCTTCACTTTCTCTCACCTTCTCTCATATGAAAGGCGACGCCATCTTGCGAGTTATGTTGCCATGACGACGTATGTAAACAAAACACGGTCATTAATACATTGTAATTAGAATGAAGTCTTGTTGAAATTAAACACTAAGGCTTGACTCTATAGCATTAAGATGATGTAAGTTGAAGTGATTTTTGTTAAGTATTACCTTTAAATCATCAATAAACACTGAAGCGACATAAAGAAGATTATTACCACCGCGTTAAAAATCACAGCGTGACGAGCAAAAAAAAAATAATCAAGCGTTGCACTACACGCTTCAATTCCCCCATATAATCCCTCAATGATGTATAGTTGTGGGCAAAAAGAATTCGGCAGGGGGGGAGCAAGCAGGGACGGAGGGAGGGAGGGAGATACTATAAGGGAGGGTAGAAGATAAGATGGAGACTTGGCAACATGCAGATGACTAAAAATTCTATGCGATTCTCTTTCCACGCTACAAATCTATTTTTTATAGCAGACATCAAGTTCTCTTTTTTTTTGTCCATAACTATACCTTAAAAAAAAGTCCTCTTGTGAACTATGGCAACACTACCAGAGGAGCTCAGACATAATATACGATTATGTGGAGGGTGTTTGTCCCGAGTCAGTGCCAATGGACCTCTGAGCCTACGTATGAAAGTTTTAGGATCTGGATATTCAAGTATAAGTTACACAGTTAATTTTATTTATTTTAGAATAGTGATGTAAGAGTGTTTATAAAAAAATGACTCTGAGGTTACGACAATACGAAAGTTTATTAAAAGCTCTTAAGTCAGTTTTGTTATTATCTGGAAGTTGAAACATTTATCTAATTTGTTTTCTGTCTGTCTGTCTGTATCGATGTTTGGTTATGCGAGTCTGTCTTTATGTATATATTTGGCTGTGTATGTCTGTCTGTATATACATTTAGCTACGTACAAGTCTTTGTATATTTAGTTGTATGAGTCCGTATGTATACTTAACTACGAGTGTGTCTGTATGTGTCTGTATGAATATTTAGCTACGAATATATCTGGTGTATATTAAGCAGTATGAGTGTCTGTCTATACATTCATCCATGTGTGTCTGTGTATATATTTACCTGCGTGTCCTTGTGTCTCTGCCAAATTACCTATACAAGGGCCTCTGTTTTATATAACGAAAACTATATAACTAAATTCACATATAGCGTCAAAATAATTTACATATCATTCTCATATATTAAAAATACCCTAACGCCACCTGAGGGTTGGCTTGGGTTGGGTTAGGTTCAAGGTGGTTAATATTAAGTAAAATAAGCTATGGGGGCTAATCTTCAGGTGATTCTTCTAATTGTTCAATATTCTCCTTCAGGTCACCGCCAGACTTCAGCTAATTGTGTAAAAAAAAAATTGGGGCAATGAAACCCGCGACACACAAGGATGCCACAATTGACTTCTTCCTGACCAACACTCGCTAAACACACAACTACTGATGTTTACGTAGCCAGGTACCAAGGTTAGGTTAGGTTACAGACAGATACACAAACACGCAGACATGTACACACACACACACACAAAGATGCACAGAGACAAATACAGATACACAGGGTGGCACTGAATTACTTGCCCACAGCAACAGATTATGACATCATTGTAACGTGAAGCAAGAATATAATCTCTATATTTTCCTTGTGCCAAAGAGAGAGAGAGAGAGAGAGAGAGAGAGAGAGAGAGGCACATCAAAGGACGAGGACCACCACAGCTCCATTAGTAATATTACTACACCAGGTTACAGCCACCTGTGATTACTCAGGTGAAGGGCGTCCGCACTGAATAGCTCACAGCCCATGTAAGGCCGCTGCCCCTATTTATAAAGGTACTGTACAGGTGTCCAGTGCGGTCAGAAACCTCACGCCTTCTCTCTATGAATATACAGATGTTCAGCATGGCCAGACAGAAACCTAACACCTGTTACATATATCATAGATCTTTTAAACTTACAGGTGTCAATTACGTTTAGAAACCTTACACCTTCCATTTATAAATGCACAGGTGTTTAAGCATGACCAGAAACCTCACACCCGTATTACCGAGGCCCCAGAACCTAATAAATATACAGATGTCCACAGTGGTCAGACACCCCACACCTGTCAAAGCCATATTAAGGCTGCCGGCCAACACTTGTCTTGTCCACACCTGACAACATCCACTTGGCCATGTGCCTGGTGGCTGTTGACTCAAGTGTGGCGCTCAAAAACTTATACTGTATACTTCCCTTAAAACAAATGGCGTGGGTAGTGTTTACTGTGACGATGTGCACAAACAGTAGAAACAGACAGGTGGCAACAGACAGCAGGTAACACGAGCAGGCAGCAGGTAAGAGAAGACGGCACCAGCAACAAGCAGAGGATCAAGTACAATATGTAGCGTTGTCACAGAGACTCGAGTGTGGCGCCCAGATGATTGGTGCTGTCTCCTTTCACTGTTACTGCTGCTGTTTTTAGCGTTGTGTCCGAGTGCCTGTGCTGCTGACACACACACACACACACACACACACACACTCTACTTTGTGGGTTGTTATGAGCACCTGCATAACACTTGTTAATTGCTATTAATCAGTCAGGCGGTTACCTACAAACACTTGCTCTTCTCTGCGGGATATCTGCTAAACATTTGCGTCACCTGAGGATACATGCGGTTATCTAAGGATTTATGCGGTTAACTGCGGTCCTCCTTTTTACATCACTTAGCGTTCTACTGCGGTTACCTGCAAACCCCCAAACCCCCTTCCTCTACTTCCTGTTACGTTCAGGTGTGACAGTTTCAGTTTCTCTCTCTCTCTCTCTCTCTCTCTCTCTCTCTCTCACTACCAACCTGTCTGTCTGTATCATAAGGATCACAACCTACCCGCAGGGACTAGCACATCTCCACAACAGACTTTCATTGCACATTTGGAAAGCACATCTTTACATCACACCTTCACAGTACATCTTCACGGCATATCTTCACTGCACATCTTCCCAGCACATCTCCCCAGCAAATTTCCCCAGCACATCTCCACAGCACATCTCCACAGTACATCTCCATAGCACACCTCCACAGATCACACACCTTGGCAACAATGTCCTTGGCCAAGATATAAAAAAGCACACCAGGTTGACTTATGAAAGTTGAACACGCAATTTGCACAGATAAATCCTGTGTGTGCGTGTGCGTGTGTGTGGGTGTGGGTGTGGGTGTGTGTGTGTGTGGGTGTGTGTGGTGGGTGTGGGGGTGTGTGTTGGCGACCTTTGGTCACCTCGCAAATGAACGTACCCGAGTTCGATCCCCGGGCAGGGTGAAACTATGGGCAAGTTTCTTTACGCCATTTGCCTCTGTCTACCCAGCAGTAATTGGGGACCTGGATGTTAATCGATTTGTATATCGTGTTCCGGGGTAATGGTTAGCCAGTGCAGTTGACGAGTTGTCCGGTCTCCTCAGACTGTTCCTTGACACTGGGTCATGCAGCTCGTTAACTTAGGATGCGGCTGCTGCGTTGGTGACAGCTTCTACATCTTAAACAAATTTACGCTTAAGTGGCCCCTGGGCCCTGCCATCCTTGTTACACAAGGGGTAACCATTATTATAATTATGTATGTATGTACAGTGTATGTATGTATGTATGTGTAAAGAGGTATTATGTGTAAATCCTCAAGGCTATGGAGGCAAGTATTCGTGTCGAGGAATTAATTGTAATGTAAGGAATGTTTGAGGCTGGACTCACTAGTTACTCCCGCTCAAGAGAATTAAATTATACCATTGTCAATGATTTAAGTAGTGTAAGAAGTTAAGTACTCAAGTCAGAGTGCTCAAGGGATTAGGTCATCGTTTTCAAAGAGAGGGGAAGGGGAGGGGAGGAGAGGGAAGGGAGACATCGTTTGCTCCTTCAGTAAATGAGTCCACAACAAACAAGCGACGTCACACTTCTTGGATGCGGGCGTGTGAACAATGTGTGTTTGTTTGCTTGTGGTTATTTGTGTTTGTGTACTTGTGGTTGTTTGTGTCTGTTTGATTATATATATATATATATATATATATATATATATATATATATATATATATATATATATATATATATATATATATATACGCACAGTATATGTGTTTATTTGTCTGTTTGTGTATGCTTGTTTGCATGTCTGTCTACTTGCTTCTGTATGTTTGTTTGCTTGATTATGAATGCCTCCTTGCTTGTTATCTACATTGATTGCTTGCTTGCAATTGCCAGTTTGTTTACTTCCTCTGTTTTGATTGGGTTTGTTCGTTTGTTTGTCAATTCTTGCGTTATTTGTTTGATTAAATGCTTTTTTAATTCAAATATTTTTTTTAATATGGATTAGCCCACCCGGCCACAGATCATTGACCCACATCAGGGCCTGAAGCGGGGAGGGGGGGCGAAGCATAAGAAAAACAGATTACGCCATAAATAAATAAATAAATAAATAAATAAATAAATATAGAAATTAAAAAAACAGATCTAAAGTGAGAAACGATATTTTGATTGGAAAGAAGAAGGTAGACGTAGGAATTAGGGGGGGGGGGGGGAAGTAGAGTGTACAAGAATCTGGGCCCAACCAGATCGCTACATGAAGTTTTTCTTGTTATTTCCCTTTGTTTATCATTGAGTCGTCAGACTTTTATGATTTACTTTTTGTATTTTCGTTTTATCTGCTTTAACAATATATATGTCGTGCTGTCAAAATAAGAGAGACCCTGCAATTGTGTGTAAATGAGAAACAGTCAGATCAGCAACCTGGGACTTGGTCACATATAGCAGCAGGGTCTATCATTAGACAACACATGCTTCCAATATCTTCCCGGCAGTAGTACCTCCCTGTTTGGTAGCTGCCTACTACCTTCTTGTGAATACCTGTTTATGTTTATTTCCTTTCAAGTTGTCGTTAGTGTGTTTGTTTACTAACTCGCTTGTCACCTGATGAAGCATCGTTACCAATATCATCACAGACAATCCCCCTAAACTGGTTCACAAACCCTAGAAGGAATAATAATAATAATAATAATAATAATAATAATAATAATAATAATATTATTATTATTATTATAAAAATATTTAAAATTAGAAATGTTATAATTATTTGATTTTTTTTCTGTAATAAAAACGCATCACAAGTCAGTAAGTAGAAACGCCAACACAATCTATTTATAAAACTGAACACATCCCAAAATACACCAAAGAAAACATTCATATCCACGTCAATAATATTCTAAAAAAAAAAAAAAATGACTATAGTTACAACAAACGATCGTCTTTTTTTTTCTTGTGTATATGATTGAATCGCAAAACAACTCTCTTAGTAGAGTTACCAACGCCATAACAACCTCTTACTCTTTTTAACGAGTAAATGTAACAGTAGTACCAGAAATAATGAGGGTGGGACGGTGGGTGGTAAATGTGGGTACAACAGCTGCACAAAATACCAGCACCTGTTCCTGGCAGCTTCCTGAACAGCTGTGTGTGGGGGGGGGGGGGGAGGGGGTTAATGGCGGAGTAGTCATTAGAACTTAAAGTGGATATCGACTCTCTCTCTCTCTCTCTCTCTCCAGACTCCTAGTTCCTTTCCTTCCCTCTTATTTTCCGGACAAGCAAAAACAACTATAACAATTAATACGCCAAGGTAGGGTGGGGTGGGGTGGGGGAAGGTAGGTTAATTTAGGTTAAGGTAGATTAGATACGATTAGACGAGGTTACGGTTAGGTTAAGTCTACAACACCCCTCTGCTCCCCACCCAGACCTCCTCCCATCCCTACCTCAACTCCCACCTGCTCCACCCCACTACCTCAACTCCCCCCTGCTCCCCCCTTACCCCCTACCGGTCCTCCACATAAACAGAGTGACGGGTTCCCAGCGAGGTCGTTGTGACGTTCATTGTGTGTCGTGACTCTGCATGACGGTGATGTACGGCCACCGGAGAGACGACAAAGACTCTACACCCATGTTTACTGTGGGAGATGCATGGGGGAGAAGAGATGACGGGGAGAAGAGGTGACGGGGAGAAGAGGTGACGGGGTGGAAGAGAGAGATGCATGGGAGAGGGGAGGGGAGGGGGGAGAGGGAAAGATGTGATAAGAAGGAGGATGTGAGGAGGTGGTAGGGAAGGAAGAATGGAGAGAAGTGAGGTGAAGGGAGAGAGATATATGAAAAGGGAAGAGAGATAAAGAAGAAAAAAGACAAGAGAAGATTAGAGGTATTCAGTAAATAATTGTTGTTTTTATTACAATTTCCAGTCAATTGTTTCTTACGTGATATATACAGACATACAGACATACACAGATATACACAGACACAAATATATACACATACACAGAAATACACACACAGACACACATATATGCAAAAACACACGGACACGCAAAAACCAACACATACACTGACATACGAACAAACATAACACCCAGACATAGAAGCCCCCAGGCACACAGACAAACACTCACAGACAAACAGACAGAATTCCGTTTTCTACGTACCCACACCTGCGACAGGATGGCATGGGATGAATAATGATAAGACTCCAGTTAAGAGTATTTGTCGACAACCTTGAGCGAGACAGAGAATCAGCAACAACTACAACAAAGATAGTACGACGTTTGTGATCTGTGGTTCCGTGTTGCGTCGTGTAGTATGTTGTGGTGTCGTGTGGTATCATGTATAGTGTTGTGGTTGTGTCGTATAAGGTATTGTGTCGTGTAATGGCGAGACGTGTAATGTCGTATGATGTCGTGTGCTATGTTGTGTAATAATGTGACGTGCAGTGTTGTATCGTGGAGTTCTGTGTCGCGTCTTGTATGTTAATCAATCCTTGCATCTGTGGCGCATCATGTACTGAGAGGCTAAGGTGGTGGTGTTATGTTGACAGTCACTCGACCAGCTAATATTATATTGGCTCACATGTGTCAGTGTGTGTGTGTGAGAGAGAGTGCGCGTGTGTGTGTGAGAGAGAGTGCGCGCGCGCGTGTGTGTGTGTGTGTGTGTGTGTGTGTGTGTGTGTGTGTGTGTGTGTGTGTGTGTGTGTGTGTAAATAATAATAATAATAATAATAATAATAATAATAATAATAATTAACGGTTTACTGAAAGACCATGGCAGACGGAAAGCTGAAAATATACAGTTACATAATTGGGGAATGGGTCTCTTGATTTACAAATAATATACAAGTAACGTAAGTGACACAAATATGATATATAATAACTAGGTGGGGAGAAGCTCAAACTACAGGGAATTTCAACATCGTGACAGTACAAAAAGTAAGATTGACTGGGAGTGAATACACTGGTTGATAACAAGTTATTGATAATTTTTACAATCGTTGGGACTGGGCTGTTCTTATAGCGATCAGTTCGTGCTCGTATGGGCTGGATGCGGTTGTGGTGTGTGTGTGTGTGTGTGTGTAAGCGCGACACAACTTACTTATTGAACCTCCTAGCCAAGGCTACATTAAATTACTCACAAGCACACCAGCCCTGACATATCTGGCACAGTTGCGGTAATGTGCCCCCCCCCCCCCCCAGTGGTAACCCGTATCTCCAAACGGCCAACCTATTTGACCTACACCAAACCTGTCCACCAATCACGTCCGTCGTTACGCAACCAATACACATTAATTTATAAAAAGTGATGCTACTACTGCAACGATTGAGTCACGGTTTACCACAGAGGTGTAGGAACACATTTCTACAACTGTACCACAACTTAATATCGCATTCACGAACACTGGTCCTTACCTAACCTAACCTATTTTAACTTAACCAAGCCAAGACAAACCCAACCTTACCTAACCTCACCTAAGCAAGCTAAAATTAACCCACTCTGACCTATTTTAACCTAACCAAGGCGATCCTAACCTAACCTAACCTAACCTATCCAAATCAACCAAATCTAACTTAACCTAATCTAATTTAGCCTTACTTAACGGGTGAGATGAGGGAGAGGGAGACAGGTTGGTAAGGAGGGAGAGGTGAGGGAATGAGAGAGGGAGGGAGGGAAAGCATAAAGTTTACCTGAAGGAGGGGAGGGGCAGAGGGAGAAAGGGAAGAAAGGGAGAAGAAAGAGGGGTGTAAGGAAGGAAGGAGGGAGGAAGAGACGGAGAAAGGGAGAGGTGGAGGGACAGAAAGGAGAGAATGAGACAAGGAGGGAGAGAAGACAGGGAGAGAGAGTGGGATGGGGGGGGGGAGGGAGGGAGGACAGGATGGGTGGGCCGGAGGGGGCGACGGTGGGGTGCCACAGGGAGGAAGTGGGGCAAGGGAGGAGGAGGAGGAGGAGGAGGAGGAGGAGGAGAGAGAGAGAGAGAGAGAGAGAGAGAGAGAGAGAGAGAGAGAGAGAGAGAAATGTTTAATAAGAAAAGGGTGATTGAGGGAGATGAAGAGAGGAGGGAGAATTAAGGAGGGAGGAAGAGGAGGGAACCAAGGAAGAATGTCATGAAGGGTAACAAGGGCAGAGGGACAGGTGGAGGGAAGTGGAGGGAAGAACGTCAACAAGATCAAACACCAGCATGTAAGCATAAATTAATTATCACTCAGGTTATAACTTTCCTACACCCAGGTATGAACTACGACTAATATCTTAAACACACAGAAACATTATACGTAAACATAAAAAGATTCATTTTATTCACTCATGTAATTCCTGTAATTGTTCACCTGATCAGTATAATAATTCACCTTGAGTAATACTATCACCATCTAATAATAAGTGCACCTGTTAATTATTATATCTGTTAATTAACATACCTGTACTTTATACCTGCAGTAAATATCAAGTGGGATTTTAATGTCTGAGTAAACTTTCTGGAGGTGATTCAAGAAAAACAAATAAGAGATGAACAGTGATGGATAGGCTGAAGGGATAGGAGGATTAGATGAAGGGGTAAAAGAATAGATAAATGAACAGTGAAGGGATAGACGAAGGGACAGAAGGAAAGATCACTTGAATGTTGAGCACGGAAGCGTAAGTCACATCCCCGTGTCCCTATCCTCGGGACTTTGATGGATGTGAAGCGACATCTATCCTGGTCATGGTGAGTGTCAACACTAATCTGACCTTATTATAGTCACAACTACTGGCGGGGGGGAGGGTGAGGGGAGGTACCCAAGCTACAGGACAAACACGTTTCACTCCTAAAAGATACCCAATCCTGTCTCGTCCACCCCCCCCCCACCTAACCTGAGAATCCAATTTTGTATCGTAACTTAAAATAAATAAGTTAAAATGGAAATAGAACTTACGATTGTCTGAAAACCCGTCTTAACTTATGTGGGTCTCCGGTTAAATGTACTCCCATACGTTTAGTTAAGAAGCTTAGTATCACCTGAGCCTGTGACAACCTTCTGGGATCCATGCAGCTTTCAGAGTTATGTCATACTTTCACGGTTAAATCATGTCGTCCTTGGTAGACATGATGGATGGAAGAACGGATGGATAAATGGATGGATGGATAAATATACGGACACTAACCTAACACCTCCTACAAACACTTCAACTATGATAATGAAGTGTAATAAAAAAAAACACATTTAATATTCAACCTCTCAATCAACTCTCTTAGAATATTCCAATTAATCAACTCTTGAATTATTTTTGTTCTGTAAATCCCGTTTTCCTTTTGGGGATGGTAGAGGGGGGGAGGGTAGAAGGGGGGGTAGAGAGGGGGGAGGGTAGAAGGGGGGAGGGTAGAAGGGGGAGGGTAGAGGGGGGAGGGTAGAGGGGGGGAGGGTAGAGGGGGTAGAGAGGGGGGAGGGTAGAGGGGGTAGAGAGGGGGGAGGGTAGAGAGGGGGGGAGGGTTGAGAGGGGGGAGGGTAGAGAGGGGGGAGGGTAGAGAGGGGGGAGGGTAGAGAGGGGGGGAGGGTAGAGAGGGGGGAGGGTAGAGGGGGGGAGGGTAGAGGGGGGAGGGGGGAGGTAGAGAGGGGGGAGGGTAGAGGGGGGAGGGTAGAGGGGGGAGGGTAGAGAGGGGGGAGGGTAGAGGGGGGAGGGTAGAGGGGGGGAAGCAGAAAGTCAATTAAGTTGTAAATTCGTTCGGTTTTCAAGGCTTCGAATTAATTTCTTGCTGGGGGAGGGTGGTATTAGAGTTCATTTAAACGCCAGAAATAGAAATATCGCCGAGAATGGATAGAATTGGGGAGATTGGTGGCGTGGGAAGGCGTGAACGGGCGTGTAAGGAGATAAGGTGAGGGAGTGTGTGAGGGTGGCGTGGGGACTGTGCGAGGGCGTGTGAGTGTTCTGAGTGTGAATGGGGATTGTGTAAGTGGGAAGTGTAAGTGATGTGAAGGCGTGCGAAGGCGTGGGGAAGGAAGTTATGAGGCAAGAGAAGGTATACAAGAATGCGTGTAAGGGCGTGTAAAAGGAGATACGAGAGCATGGGAGAGCATGGGTGAGCGTGGGAGGGCGTGGGAGGGCATGGGTAGGGTGGGAGGGCATGGGTGAGCGTCGGAGGGCATGGGTGAGCGTGGGAGGGCATGGGGGGGCGTGGGTGGGCATGGGTGAGCGTGGGAGAGCAGGGGAAGGCGTGGAAGGGCATGGGTGGGGTGGGAGGGCATGGGTGGGGTGGGAGGGCATGGGTGAGCGTGGGAGGGCATGGGAGGGCAGGGGAAGGCGTGGGAGGGTACGTTAACTCCGTGAGGGCCTGGGAGTAATGAGTGAAGAGCTGCGGGAGGGGGGTAACTTAAAGAGGAGGAGGGGCAGGAGGAGAGGCAGGAGGAGAGGCAGGAGGAGGAGGGGGAGGAGGAGGGGCAGGGGGAGGAGGAGGGGCAGGGGGAGGAGGAGGGGCAGGGGGAGGAATGAGGGCGTATGAGGAGGTATTTGGACAGGTGAGTGGCGTGGGAGGGAACGTGAACTGCCTGCCTATCTGTCTGCCAGAGAGAGAGAGAGAGAGAGAGAGAGAGGAGAGGTGGCCGTAGAAAAAAAAAGAGGATCTCCACATCATTGCTACGATTCCACACCTCAAAAATTTACTCCCCGCTACAACCAACCTGACTCTCTCTCCCCTATTTCGCTCACCCCTCTCATTCCCACACATCCTCAGCCCCATTCCACCCCAATTACGAATCAAAATAGGAAGTAAAACACCCCCTAGGAACTTAATTCACTTCTGATAATTGGGAAATAGGGATCTAAGGGGTGAAAATAGGTTGGGGATTTGAGATTGAAGGGGACGGGAAGTGACGGGGAAGGCGGACGAAGGGTAGGGGCTTAGTGGTAGGGGAGGGATGAGTGGTGGGGGTCTGTCGGACGTGTAATGGTGGTGGCTATTGGGCACTTCCTTATGGCTCACGCTGACACGGATATCATCACACACCGAGGCACAAGTCCATCCCCACCCTAACCCCCCCCTCTCTCTCTCTCCCCGTCTTTCACTCCTCACCCCCCTCTCTCTTTCTCCTCGTCTCTCACTCTCCCCCGTCTCTCTCTCCCCCCGTCTCTCTCTCTCTTCCCCGTCTCTCTCTCTCACTCTCCCCCGTCTCTCTCTCTCTCTCCTCGACGATCTTCAGCTACTAATCACCATAACCAGTTCACCACGACCACTAACACTACACACACACACACACACTACTATTCCCTCACTGTCTACACGTAACCACTACCATCTCCTCCTCCTCCTCCTCCTCCTCCTTCCTCTAGTCTTCTTCGTTGTCCTCCTCCTCCTCCTCCTCCCTCTAGTCTTCGTCCTCCTCCTCCTCCTCCTCTTCCTCTTATGGCTACTATACGTTGCCAAATGACCTCCATAACCACCACCACCACCACTACAAACAACAACTACAATCAGAACTTCCCTCTCACTACACAACCACCACGTCTACCCCCACACTACACACGACAACCACGACTACAACCCCCCCCAACCAAAACCATAAACAACAACAGCTACTCCCACCACCCCTACCACTACAAACACAACAACCACAATTACTACTCGTACCACCACCACAACTACCTCCCCCCCCCCCTCACCACCCCCAACTGGTCACGTGATAAGAGTGTATCGTCTACCCATGGATTTTGTTCTAACATATATATCTATTTATAGTCTCTGTGTAACTTGGGTAGGGTAGGGTAGGGTAGGGGGGGTAGGGTGGGGTAGTGTAAATTTTGATTAAGTTCCTATCAGGATTAATTTGATTAGATTAGGTTGTTAGGTTATAATAGGATAAATTAGCTTAGGGTAGGTTTAACTGAGTACTAGAGGGTTGAGTACTAAAGGTGTCGAGTACTAAATATGCTGAGTACTGAGACATTGAGTACTCAGACATTGAGTAAGTATATAAAGCGCTGAGTACTAGTGGTATTGAGTACTGGAGTTTTTAAATAATGGAGGTGTTGATTAATGGAGGTGTTGAGTACTGAAGACGTTGAGTCCAGGACAGGTAAACAGCATATAGCGAGACAGAGGCAAACAAACTTACTAAAGGTGCAAACAAAACACACAAGACTTTAACAATTAAATCACCGTGTGTAAAAAAAATGCAAACAACACATAACAGATGACCCACTCATCAATTTGTAAACAGTGCAAACAAACAAGAACAACTTAACCCCAATGACAATGCAAACAAATTACAAAGACGAAAAAACAAATAACGTAAACAACAATAGAAAATAAACCATGTGGCTGACAATATGAACAACAAACCAGGTGATGTAAACAGCAAACAATTAGGGGGAACAAGATGACGTCAAACAGTGCTGGCTTCCTGTCGCTCGTGTGTGTGTGTGTGTGTGTGTGCGTGTGTAGGTATCAGTACATCTATCAGTCTGTCTGTCTGTCTGTCAGCCCCCAAAGGAGTCACTAATACGAAAAACAAATAAATATATTAATTAATTAATTTTATCTTTCATCTTACAAAAAATATTGAAGTTTATTGACGATTTATTAATAAAAAATAAAAAAAAATAAAATAAAAGTTTAATGGATAAATAAGTAAACAAGGAAGAAGATTATTATGACGTCATGTTGTAATTACTTGTTAGTGATAATTATTACTTATTAGAGTCGAAGTTATTGCTTAAAAATTATGGTTAATGATGATGATATTGATGAAGGCTATTGTGTGATGATGTTGGCGGTGGTAAAGGATTGTTCATAATGATGAATGATAAATGATGATAATGAATGACGATGATAATGATATGACGATGATGACCATGACGATGAAAACATAAATAATAATGAAAACAAAATCCACAAACATAAACAGTTCTTAGTTCCTCCTGTGATAAAAAAACTGATCTCGAGGTGTCGTTCCCATCCTCCGTATGTCTACACACATGTCAACAAATGACTACTGAAAAAAAAAAGACGGGTCACCTGAAGATTAGCCCCCAGTTAATTTCAGCTGAAGTTAACCCACCCAATGTTAATTTTACCTAATCTAACGCTAACCCAGTTTAATTTACTTTCATATTAACCATCATAATGTTAATCTAATCTTATACTATACAAACCCAGCTTATTTTACCTTAAGATTAACCACCCCGACATTAACCTAACCTAACACTATACAAACCCAACTTACTTTACCGTAATGTTAACCACACCCTAATGTTAACGTAACATAACTTAACCTAACTTTAACCTCCTGTGTCCATCGTGTTAAGTCCATGTACAGCGTTTCCGGCAGTCAAGAGTGATCAGTGTAATCGTTGTTATATGCTAATTTGTAAACAATGCTCTTAATTCCGTTATTGTTGTTTTGTTATGTCTTTTGGTGTGTTAATTCATAAGTGAGCGTGGGAATAAAATCTGTCAGCTGCTTCCTGTTAAACTTAACAATATCAGCCGTGTCAGTCACTTGTGTCAGCCATTTGTGTCGTGGCAACGTACTCTCACTGTTTATGAATAAAATGAACAGTGATTTTTGTCTGTATTGTCACTGTACTCGAGTATAGAAGAATAGTTCATATGACCAGCCGTTTATCTTAAAAAAATTAGGAATGTACCAACAAACCCCCAATTTATTCCATTAAGTACATCTGTCTTAGGTTTGTGTTAGTATTGTACACCGAGTGCGACAAAACACAAAGGGCAATCAGAATACACGAGTTACCTCTTCGCCTCACTGTACTGTATATACGAGTACAACTCCAACTCGTTACGACAAAACCTACATTAGAACAAATGTAAACTACGAGTCCCTCCATTTCCTGCACCTCAGCTCCGATAAAAACTACGTCAGATCCTCCAATTAGTAACGACAAACGAAAATAAACTCCCTCCCTTCTGTAGAAACGAACGGCGATTAAAACTACGAAACTAGCCTCCTCCCTCCCTTCCCTAAACACGAACGACGACTAAAAACAAACGACAAACGAAAATACACTTCCCTTCCTTCTGTAGACACAAACGGCGATTAAAACTACGAAACTAGCCTCCTCCCTCCCTTTCCTAAACACGAACGACGACTAAAACACACGACAAACGAAATCAGATTCCCTCCCTTCCTTCTCTAGATGTGAATGATAACAAAACCACGAAGAACGACGAGAATACACAAGGCTCCCCCCGGACCTCCTCACTCACCCTCTGACCGTCACTAGTGTTGGACATTTCCTCTGTTAGGCGAGTGAGCTACGCAGTACACCTATCACTGATGCCTTCCTGCCTCGCTTCTCACTGATAAAAGTCGCTAACGAGTCTTCTTTACCTTTTAGTGATCACGTGAAGATTAGCCAGGTTAAGTTTTTTCACCCTAACTTTAACCTAACTTAGCCTAACATTAACGTAACTTTACCTATCACTAACCATAGTTAACCTAACACTAACCATACTTAACCTAACACCAACCATACTTAACCTAACACCAAACTTACTTAACCTAACACCAAACTTACTTAACCTAACACCAAACTTACTTAACCTAACATTAACCAAACACTAACTTAACTTAACTTAACACAAACCTAAATTAATCTAACACTAACCTATCATTAGCATAACCTTAATCAAAACCTAACCTAACCCTCAAGGCAGCTTTATGAAGAAAAATTATTCTTCCTGTGAAATAAGCTGGAATGAAAGAAGCCTTACCTTAAGCTGATCCCGAATTGTATACAACACTATACAGTATACACCATTAAGACATTCATACACCCTATTGCTTTCCCACATTAGACAACACTAAAATCATACTTTTATCTATCTATCTATCTATCTATCTAACAGTTGGCAGGTAGAGAAATTGCTATCAGCGTCTTAGAGCGGTGATGTAAAGCTGCTTCGTACACGTGATAACCTGATACGATGGGGGATTAGGAGGTACTGTGTGTGTGTGTGGTGGCAATCATCATCAAAACCATTACTTCACTATAACTACCACTAACACAACCACCATCACAATCACAGCCATCACAATCACCATCCTCACTACCTCCATCACAATCACCATCCTCACTACCATCATCACAATCACCATCCTCACTACCATCATCACAATCACGTTATCAACTCAAGTCAGGTATTCAACCCTAGGTGTGACTTACCCAACAGCTCAAAGCGCCATGGTATACAGTAAGCTGTTATGGTTGCATCAGAGAGAGAGAGAGAGAGAGAGAGAGAGAGAGAGTCATCACAATGTAAACAATATCAGTGTATTTAACAGGACAAGCTCCACAATGGCCGACACTAAACAAAAAAAACAAAACAATTGACAGTCACGTAGAGACATTAAATATTGCGAAATTAATACCCAGTTACTACCTTAACCTTATGATCAATATTATTTTGTAGTTAAAGGAATATTTAATCTATATTTAAAAAGAGAATTAAGTCATTGGCAAACAACATCTTAAACACTGAAGTCAAATTCTCTCTCTCTCTCACAGACATAAACACAGAAAAACAGTCATACGCAGATAAAGACGCACTAAGATTCAAGGTGACGAAAACAACCATAAAATTCTTATACACACACACGGGGGGGGGGGGGGGGGGGAGAGAGAGAGATATGTGTCACCCGAGGGAAACATTCACTCCACGACACACACACACATGCTTCTACAGTATATTGTTCACTGGGCTTTTGTTCATTTCAACTTTGTTCATTGAAAATTTATCCAGTGGAATTTTCTTGAAGGATAAATTCATCCAAGGTCATATACGTACGTAGTTCCGTGTACAAACAAATGGACAGATAAAATTCCAGTGAACCAAATCCCCCCTCCCCACCCTCTTCTTACTCCCCCCCTCTTCTCCTTCCTTCCCTCCCCTAGCCCTCCCCCTTCATCACTCTGGGAAGAAATTGGCAACAAGGAAATAGTTCTTAATAATTGCATATCCTTAACCCTTTAGAAAACAACGTATCTCTTAGGTATTTTATTCTGGCTACCACAACTACAATCAAAGCTACTGAACTACTACTACTCAAATGACTAAGATTACCTAACTACTACCACTAATACTATCAATACTAGCATCACAACTCATAATATTACTACAAAGTATTCATTAACTCGTAGTATTAACACACAAGAAACTAACTTTACCCTTCGTTTGTGTAACTTGTCAGTGCACGAGTGTGTGTGAGTGTGTGTACAGTACAATGCAGAGTACGTTCATAGTAAGTCGTTCGAGTGTATATTGGGTTTTACGACAAATCCCTGGTATGGCCTATTTTCTTTCTGCACCTGTCGCTATAGGTATGCAGGACGGACACTCACACACCTCCTGATTCTGTACAACAACACACTCAGTTATTCACAATTTGAAACTGTTCCAAGCACATATTCAGACTCGCTACAGTGAGACACGACCATTTAGTATTTAATTGAACGAATCCACAAGCAAACCAAATCAGTTCAAAAAATTCATCCCGCATGTTCGGAGTCTTCGCAGTGTAACGAGATGCATTGGTGGTTCGTGTTGTTGTTGTTGTTGACGTTATAATTTATTACTGCACTTCGACAACTGTAAGTCGTTTAAAAGCGTATATTTTACTGTATGTATTACTGCGCTTCGACAACTAAGGTCTTTAAGTTTGTATTCTAGGTTATTTAATATACTAGTAACCAATAACTAGTTATTAAAAGAAATACATCATTCATCATCCTTCGGTTTCGTCATGGTTATATCGGGAACTCGTGACAAAAAAACTACTAACCGCAGCGTCAACACCACTCCTCCCAGGTAGAACTCTCGTAAACATTGACAAACTCCTCCATAACGTCGGGAAAATAGTAATGATTAATAAAAATTCACAGCAAACAGTAACACATGTACGAAGAAATGACTCGCTCTTTGTAGGTCACCAATACACAGGAACATACTTATAGTGAACGACTCTGAGAAAATCACAGCATGACTTGAGGCTTGACGTGTAAATAAATACCGGTTAGGAGGAAGGTTGGAAAGAAGCAGCAGGTCCAGTATAATTACGAGATCGTCAGCTTGAGTAAAGTAATAGTTTCAGAAATACACACCCTACACACACACAAGCTGCAACACACACTCGCTAGACAACTATTTTCACATTTTAAAGGACTGTTGGCATCCTTGACTCAACTGGTCGACGAGTTTAAAAGGTTCGTTGGCCAAGATGTTCCTCGCAATTGGAGATGTAAGAACGCATCTAACTGACTAACTTGAGCAACAACATTAAAAAACACACACCCCCCCCAAAAAAAAAACCACCCGGATCATCTTAAAATTTATTCCTCAACTTATTTCACCTGCAGATTAACACCCTAGGATTTATTAAGTTTTAGTACAGTCACGAGGAGGAAGGTTAGGTTAGGTTATTTATTGGTCCAGTTACGAGGAGGTAGTGTAATTATGTCAAAACTCACACCTCCGTCTTTTCGGGTCCAGGAATGAGGGAGAACAGGAAGTGTAAATAATGTCAAAGTAGTTCATTTTTAGATGTTTGTGTCTATTTTAGTGTTGAGGGGAATGTCTTCTGCCGCCATCACCACCACCAGCCTAACCACGCCCCCATTACCAACCACCAGCCTAACCACGCCCCCATCACCACCACCAGCCTAACCACGCCCCCATCACCAACCACCAGCCTAACCACGCCCCCATCACCACCACCAGCCTAACCACGCCCCCATCACCAACCACCAGCCTAACCACGCCCCCATCGCCACCACCAGCCTAACCACGCCCCCATCGCCACCACCAGCCTAACCACGCCCCCATCACCACCACCAGCCTAACCACGCCCCCATCACCACCACCAGCATAACCACGCTCCCATCACCAACCACCAGCCTAACCACGCCCCCATCACCACCACCAGCCTAACCACGCCCCCTTCACCACCACCAGCTTAACCGCGCCCCCATCACCACCCTAACCACGCCCCCATCACCATCACCACCCTAACTACGCCTCCATCACTATCACCACAATCACCTTCACCACACCTTTCATCAACACTCACCACCACGGCCTCCACCATTGTCAAGGATTAGGAATTTCCTGGTAATTGACTCCCAGAGGACGGACACTAGTCCTCCACCATATGACACTAATACTCCACCATGTGTCACTTATACTCCACCATGTGTCACTAATACTCCACCATGTGTCACTAATACTCCACCATGTGACACTAATACTCCACCATGTGACACTAATACTCCACCATGTGTCACTAATACTCCACCATGTGTCACTAATACTCCACCATGTGTCACTAATACTCCACCATGTGTCACTAATACTCCACCATGTGTCACTAATACTCCACCATGTGTCACTAATACTCCACCATGTGTCACTAATACTCCACCATGTGTCACTAATACTCCACCATGTGACACTAATACTCCACCATGTGACACTAATACTCCACCATGTGTCACTAATACTCCACCATGTGTCACTAATACTCCACCATGTGTCACTAATACTCCACTATTGTGTAGTGTGGTGGTAGTGTGGTAACTGTGGTGGTAGTGTGGTAACTGTGGTGGAGGTAGTATATGCGGGACCGGGAGAGTGGTGGAGGGGGTAAGTGATGGAGAGGGAAGTGGTGGAGGAGTGAACCTGCTAGTGGTAGAGTGTGGTGGTGGAGTGGACGGAGTGGTAGTGCTGGTGTGTTTATGGTAGCGGTTCGTATGGTAGTAGTAGTAAATGTCAACTCTGGCACCGAGCCACGTACACACCTGGTCACGTCACCTCACCTCGTACCAACACACACAATCTGCCAACCCTCCCTCCCACAACTCGTCTACCACATCTCCACTATGCCACACATCCTCTGCCATTACCTCTCTGTGCCACACCTTAACTTTCCTCTCCTCTACTACATCCGGTCAGTCAGAGGGCACCACCACAACATCTATTATATGTGTGTTGCAGCGTAAAGAGACGGACGGGGTAGCTGTGAGCATTGTGTACAGCCTTAAGGAGTCAATCAACCGAGGTAGATCAATCTGTACAATGTGTGTTGTCACTACTTCTATACAAACAGACTCACTGTATGTATCACGTCTGCGTTAGCCTATCAACACTCTCAACAGACTTATTTGGCACGTGGCATAAATTTTGCGCGAAAAATCTCTACCAAACGTCAACACAGATTTATATTCACAACTTTGCTTAAAGACACATATTATGCACAGTAAGTATACGACAAGAACTATCGCGTGGAGAGATGTATTCTTGGTCACTGAATCACAATGGTGGTCATGGATAAGTAAGCTTACCTTGAGCTATCTCGCGTGCTTTAGTTCCTGGTGGTTCCGGAGGTGTGAATGGTGAAGTCGGAGGTGGTGATGGTCGGCCACGATCACAACACACACTACCAGGCCACAACCACTGCCAGCCAGCCCCGGCCCGCAGCACCAGGGTGGAGGGCGGGATTAACCCTCCTTACATCATCAACTGACTCCGCCCACCCTACCAGTTGGCTACCCTCAACGCCTCACTTACTCCCGAACAACATCATTTGCCTTGTACTTAAGATATTATACAAAATGTTACCATGAAACAGGAATGTGAACCACAACACCGGTCGTAAGTTAATCAGTAACAGTCGCTTTGGTGCGTGTGTGTCCCAACAAGGGGGTTGCCTGGGACCTACAAAAGTTAGACCCCACTAGAAAATACTGGGACATCTTTCTGCCGTATATTAAATCATGATCATCTTGTTACTATCTGGGAGAATTATATGAGCCGGAATAATCCCCGTAATATCTAGTAATAATCAGAAAGAATGAAGCGTATTTTAGGTGATGGTACAAATACAGGGTGTCTCAATAAAATATACACACTGCCTTGAAAGATTTTCGTGACAATCGCATGAATTATTTTAATACAACAGCAACATTGACCTTACTTGTTGATCTGTGAGGACTCCAACAATTGAGGATAATATTGCTGCTGTTGTAATGTAATAATTCACGAAGTCTTAAAGCAGTGTGTATATATTTTCTGAGACACCCTGTATTTTCATCCTCCATCCCGGGGAAATATGTAAGCAGCAAAAATGTAAATAAACGTCCATCACCACCACTGAGCCCTAGAAAAACACACCAGACAAGTGAACAACCTACCTCAACACTTATACGAACTTAAGAGAGCGAATACAATATTAAATAGATTACCTGAAGATTAGGCACCCTAGCTTATTCTCACCTAAGGATTAAATACTCAAAAACAAACCTATCCAAACCTAATAAATTCAAACCCAATCCTCCTAGGTAACGTAAAGGTGTTTAATGACCAGGTGAAGTTAGTTAAATGGCTAATCTTCGCGTGAGTCGAGTAAACTACTACATATAAATAATCATTTTCTTAGCCATCCTGTGCGGCTGAACGATCTGAGCTTAAATTATCATGCTTGAAACTCCTGATGATGTACGATTATTGTTATTATTGTTATTATCCTCTTCTTCCTCTTAGTGTTAGTGTTAATATAATAAAAGTTATTAGGTTCAGTAGTAGTAGTAATAGTAATGGCAGAAAACGTACACTGGTGCTAGTAGTAGTAGTCCAAGGTGAGGATGTATCGTGCGCTCACATATACCCTGAACGTAACGATACGGTGAAGTACTTGTCCTTCGCTAATAACAGACGACCAGGTAGTTGACGTGTGCCGTGTGCCCGTGTGTGTGTGTGTGGTCCTGTACGCGCGTAACTCAGAGAGAGAGAGAGAGAGAGATTGTATACCAGCATGAACTAACAATCCTCATTCGAGTTCCAAATTTACATATACAAATAAATAAACAATTAAGTCGCAATAAAGTCTTCTGCCAACAATGCCTCTAACACAACTACATAATTTCTACCACTAATTATCTATACAAACTGAGGAGGAGGAAACGATCATTACAGCTCCTGAATAACTTGGTACAGAGATAGTTTAAAAGACTAACAACATACTTTCATTATATACATATACATGTACATTAGCACATTAACTTATTGTGCGTTTCATGAATATTGGTCACCAAATTTTTCAGGTGAGTGTAAACAAAATAACTTGTTCTTGTTCTTGTTCTTCTCTAGTCTTTGATACTTCACCATCTCCTATTAATTATCATTATAAACCCTCCCTTATTATTGTTCAAACTCTCACAACAACAACAATAGTAAGTGTCTACAATCCACGGGTAATTCACGCCTTACCTAACGCTGCACAAACCACTGCAGGGACAAAAACTCACCGGACACGTTAGGTATCACAATATGATATTAAGGTTGAGAGAGTTTTCCCGGTGAGTTTTTGTCCTTCTCCCCGAAACAAGCCAGCTTACTTGACACGATTATTATAAAAGTGAAATATTCTGCTTTTGCTTTTACCTGTGTCTGTACCTGTGTGTTTGGACCTGTTCTTGTATCTGTACCTGTGTGTTTGGACCTGTTCTTGTATCTGTACCTGAGTGTTTGTACCTGTTCTTGTATCTGTACCTGTGTGTTTGGACCTGTTATTGTATCTGTACCTGTGTGTTTGTATCTGTTATTGTATCTGTACCTGTGTGTTTGTACCTGTTATTGTATCTGTACCTGTGTGTTTGTATCTGTTATTGTATCTGTACCTGTGTGTTTGTACCTGTTATTGTATCTGTACCTGTGTGTTTGTACCTGTTATTGTATCTGTACCTGTGTGTTTGTACCTGTTCTTGTATCTATGCCTGTGTGTTTGTACGTGTTCTTGTACCTGTTCTTGTATCTGTACCTATTCTTGTATCTGTACCTGTTCTTGTATCTGTAACCTGTACTTGTATTGCGTGACTGTATTGTTGCATCTGTATATCATGAAATCCTCTTACAGTACCCACTATTACACATAGACAGTATAGCACACCTTATTACACCGACACTAGGACCTGTTACAATCATCTACTTCAAGCATACACATGTCCCCGCTAGCCGTGTTGACAGGACCATCACGTCTCAGTAATCTTGTTGTGTACCCCCGTATGGTTTCTCGTGCCTTTCATCTTACTCTGACTTCTAGATGGTGAGCTGAGGTGTGTGTGTGTGAGGGAGGGGAGGTAGACTGTGTGTATTGGGGGATGTGTGGGGGGATGTGTGTGTGGGGGGGGGGATGTGTTTGTGTGTGTGAGTGCGTATGTGTTCACCTGGTTATATTTATGTATCTTGTCACTTTGTTTATACTATGTTAGACGCCCTTAGTGAAGCTACGCCAAGAGGGTATTCGTCTACCTTTTTCTGCCTGTGGTGGCGCTCCTCTGTGATACGAATACAGTACAGAATTTATGGTAATGAGAAGAACTACGTCACATACCAGGAATGACGATAATAGTTGTGTATAAATTAATGGTTCTCAAGTTACCTTACTCGGATGTTAGCGGTTGTCAGCGCCTTGTACCAGCGCCTTGTACCAACGTCTTGTGTCATTTCTAAGCCATGGAACAACCCTCCTAGTGTCAATTCTTACTAAAACATTAAATTTTCAGCGGCCATTAAGCGTGCTATATGGTGATGTTTCTTACTGAGGGCAGGTGTTGATGTTATAATGTATTACTACGCTTCAACAATTAAGATAATTAATGTATTACTAACTTTTTGACATCTGACCTGACCTCTTGACCTTTTCACCTCCTAAAAACGGTGTAGCACTAAGAGGTTGTTATGATGGTAATATATATATATACAGAGTCATCCAAAAAAAATAGTTATAAGTTGACTGCATATTCAACTGCACAATGGAACACAGACACACACACACACACACACACACTCACGACAGGTCAATAAAATAAGTTACATTTTAATACAATCTTTAGTGAGCCTGCATACTATCTTGCTGGTGAATGAGTGACGTCAACTATGTGAATGAGTGTTAGTGGCAGGGGGGTGTCTGTTTACTCTGTGTGTGTGTGTGTGTGTGTTCTTAATCTCATTCTTACTTCCTCCACCTACCACCACTACCATCTACCACCACTACCACAACTACTACCACCACCCACCACAACTACTACCACCACTACCACAACAACTACCACCACCCACCACAACAACTACCACCACCACTACCACAACAACTAC
This sequence comes from Homarus gammarus, assembly GCA_958450375.1. Lineage (NCBI taxonomy): Eukaryota > Metazoa > Arthropoda > Malacostraca > Decapoda > Nephropidae > Homarus > Homarus gammarus. Next base: position 494,705 of record CAUDMG010002775.1, on the reverse strand, counting down.
CACCACCACTACCACAACTACTACCACCACTACCACAACTACTACCACCACCCACCACAACAACTACCACAACTACCACCACCACTACCACAACTACTACCACAACAACTACCACCACCCACCACAACAACTACCACCACCACTACCACAACTACTGCCACCACCACTACCACAACAACTACCACCACCACTACCACAACTACTACCACCACTACCACAACTACTACCACCACCCACCACAACAACTCCCACAACTACCACCACCAGTACTAAACCCTACGGCAAAACGACCTCACATTTCCCAACAAGAAAATTCTTTTAAAAGTCTCCACTTCTTCCTTAACATGTTTTCCAATTAGCATTTACTCATTTGCATAATCTGACTTCCACTCCACTAATCGTCACTTAACCAGAAGAAAAAAAATGGGTGTTAAAGTTTCTTCCAGGTTATTGATCTTTTATCTTCTATAGAACCATTAATGTGTATAGTAACTTTTTTCTTTAAGACAACTTGTGTTTTGTTTTTATTTAGGTTAAACAACATAGGTGGAAAATATACCAAGGTCCTCCCGATTAGTTCCTTATGAGATACAGTACAAGCCTCTGTTTCTCCTCGTTCCATATAAACAACCGGATCAGCTTGTTTCACTTTAAGATTAACCACCTCTAACCTAACCTAAGCTAACCCAACCTAAGCTAACCCAACCTAACCCAACCTAACCTAACCTAACCCACCCCTAAAACCCTTCAAATAGCATTAGAGTGTTTAGTATCAAGGTGAAATAAGCTGAGGGTGTCTACTCTACACTCAATCCCCCCCCCCCCCCGAAAAAAGGTAATATACTCACCTTTTGTCATCTTCAAATTAGATTTCATTAGCATAATATAATCTCACTTCATCTTCACGCCATATTACGTAATGCGAGAGAGAGAGAGAGAGAGAGAGAGAGAGAGAGAGAGAGAGAGAGAGAGTCATCTAGGTTATTAAGAGGTCCCCCAAGGAGGTTCTTCAGAGACACGTCCCCATCTGTTTGTAATTTTCCCATAGATTCCATCACTACAGTTTTATGGGTCGACTTGACAAGACCTCAAGTGGCGGTAGTTATGAAGAGTCTCAGTGCCTGGCAACACTACACAACAACACGACACCAACACCTAAAAACATCTTCAGAAACAGAGAGAGAAAAAAAAAATGGGTTTCTTTGGCGTGAAAATGGATCCCTGTGGCAGATGGTGGTGGTGGTGGTGGTAGTGGTGGTGTTTAATTGTTGTCATGATGGTAGAGGTGGTGGTGGTGGTGGTTGTTGTTGTATTGCCATGATGGTTGTGGTGGTTGTTGTTGTTGTCATGATGGTAGAGGTGGTGGTGGTGGTGGTTGTTGTATTGCCATGATGGTTGTGGTGGTTGTTGTTGTTGTTGTCATGATGGTAGAGGTGGTGTTAGTTTGGATGGTGATTATGGTGATGGTTATGGTCGTGGTTGTAGTGTTGGAGGTGGTTTTTATTATGGTTGTAGTGGTGTTGATGATGATTATGGCGGTGTCATAGCGGTGTTGATAATGGTTCGTTATAGTGGTAGTAATGGTGGTGGTGGTAGTGACATAAGATGCTGCCCTCATTTGCTTAATTGTGGGTGATGGAGTATTATAAGTGCCTCAACCAACCATGACCCTGGCGAGAACAAGGCCGGAAGTGGCGGGTCGACAGTGTTACGTACTAAATGTTAAAGTGATAGTATTACTTACGTGTTGCCATTGTTATGTCTCTCTCTCACTGTCTCATTTATTGTTCCTGAGGTCATGACTCTCAGTATTTGTTTTCTTTTGATCTATTTATTATTATTATTATTATTATTATTATTATTATTATTATTATTATTATTATTATCAGTAGTAGTAGTAGTAGTAGTTATAGTAGAAGTAGTAGAAGTAGTTGTAGTAGAAGTAGTAGAAGTAAAATGGCGGCAAAGGTGTGGCTATTAGGGGACACTGGAGGACACGTAGTAGTAGTAGTAGTAGTAGTTACATGCTACTACTACAGTCTGCTACAATTCGTGTTTAGCAGTATTGGTTACGACTGTCTAATCCTCTGTATTTGTGGAGGAGCACTTCTTATCCTCATGTGTGTGTGTGTGTGTGTGCAGGACCACGAGTAATATATGTACCAGTGCCCTTACAGTTCGTTCTTACATCACTCACCGAAAATGAAAAAAAAAATCTTGTTGACAGAAAATGAAAATATTAAAGGGGTAACTAAAGTGTTTTACCCGTGTGTGGGGGGGGGGGGGGGGATATAGAACTAACCATATAGTGACCATATATAATTAATTTAACCACGAATGCTACATGCCTGTTCAATTCTCTTCCAGTATACCCCCCAAACATTTATGCAACAAGAACAAGAAGAAGAACAACAACTCTGCCCTAGTTACAAAACATTGGATTAAAACGAAATGTTGCAATCTTTATTTTTGTATTTGGCGACACAGTAGGAGGGCAGGAGAGGGTAGAGAAGGAGATAGATGAATGAAATTAAAGGCTGGATCCCTGGAGAGTTACAAAATCAGAGAGAATTGATAAATAGAGCCCGAATGTGTCTTGAACGGAGGGCTCTATTCGCCAACCCTCTGATAGGAAGATGATAACTCGATAGAAAAACTTGAAGATTTGACATCCCAATCTAATTCACTACAAGGTTAACCACCCTAACTCTACCCTCGCTTAAACTAACCCATCCTAGCGCTACTTCAATTTAACCTAACCCACCCTAACGCTACCTTAACTTAACCTAACCTAACTCAAGCTTACTTTAAACTGGCGTGTCTAATCTTCAGGTGATCCATTCGGTGGCTTGAATCTCTGGTGTAGGTAAAGTGGTGGGAAGTTGGATTTGCCGAGGCCTGTTTTTCTTCCTCTAAGGTCACGAAAAATACCAAAAACCCTCGTGATTAAGACACTCGCGGAGAAGTGGTTAATGAATCAAAATTTTAAGGACAAGGAAATGAGTGAAGGATTAATTTAACCCTATTGGAAATATTCTTCTGGTGACTGTTGGCTAGACTTGGCTGTATTGCCTTACTGTTTACTATTGTCTAAGTATATTATTTTTATACCTGTACTGTCTATGCACACTGTAAACATGCTTTGTCTACATACATGCTGAACTGTATACCTGCATTATCTATATACATGCTGAATTGTATGCCTGCATTATCTATATACTGTACCTGCTGAACTGTATACCTGAATCAAATGTAAGCTTGTATTAAGGATTCAACTGCAGAAATATCTATCTTTCAATCGATCTCAAGAAGAATAAATCAGTGACACTCATCTCTTAGTCGGGACTCACAATCGAGCACAAGACACTCTAAGGTCCCTCATCTAGCCACAACACGCCCTTAAGCGCTTTATATATCTCAAAACTCTCGCTCAAGTACCATCCCCTCTTGCCTGGTTACCGAACGCTTCAGTGGCGAAGGATCAAAGCCATTACCAGCTCTCAGACGTGAGTGGCTCAATATGTCTCGTTGGCGGAGAAAAGTCACTGAAAATATACCATACATGACATCCGGGCAACCATATGTAACGAGATTTTACCTGATATCCGTAAGACCAGGTGTCAGGTGTCAGGTGTGGTACAGTGAATATACCTGACATCCGAGAAAAGCCATATTTGGTTTAGCATTTGAACCTCTATGGGTGTATCAAATCACCCTTAAGCCATATGTCTCGTAAGCGATGGTGAGGTGAATATATCATATCTAGGAATAAAACATCGAGATATTTAAGTATAACCCACAAATTCAGGGACACCAAATGTCTGTCTGTCTGTCTGTTTTATAATCAACACAAAAACCATCTATATACACAACCAGCAGAAGTCTTCGTGATCAAGAGTTGTAGTGATCTATCAGGACGGTGCTGGCGGCAGGTAGCAACACACTGCAGGTTGGTCTCACTCCCTAAACTGTACGGAGGTAAACGACGCTTCGGGGGAAATTTCAAACTACTTTTACTGATGCTCTTGATGATGTAGCACCACTAAAGGAGATAAGGATTAAGAGACTAGGACTAAACCTTGAAGGAGATAAGGATAAAAAGACAAGGACTAAACCTTGAAGGACCAGTGAGATATTAGAAACTATCAGGCACAGAGTTGAACTTACTCTTGAGATTAAAAGAGACAGACATGATGACGAGTCACTTAAAGAATTTCGTAGTATAAGAAACAAAGTAACTAAAATCCCTTGGACACAGCGACACCCCAAAGAACGTTCTGAAGTAGTGATATATATATAGATAATGAACTCTGTCACGATGCATCTGAGGTTGGAGAATTATCTTAATTCCTTCTACACAAATGGTGCCTCAGCATTAGTCAATAACAGTATATGTAAGTTGTTGAGGTGGCTGAGGGGATGTGGTGGTTGGCGGATATGTAGTGGTTGAGGTGTGGTAGTGGTTGAGGTGTGGTGGTAGTTGAGGTGTGGTAGCTGGAGGAGGTGTGGTAGTTGAGGTGTGGTGATGTTTTCTTTTTTTTTTTTTATTGGGCACTCCCCTACATCCTGTGTAAGGTGAAGCGCAGAAGCGTTTACAGCGCCCAACAGGGAAGCATGCTAAGTTCATGCTTGCCTTTATGTCTCATGAGTTAAGGGCGTAGAAGCGTTGAAATGTAAACAACAAAAGGTCAGTTTTTAAATAATC
>CAUDMG010002775.1:472500-485000 GCA_958450375.1 Homarus gammarus | reverse complement strand
ATCTTGTTAGTGTGTGTGTGTGTGTGTGTGTGTGTGTGTGTGTGTGTGTGTGTGTATACCTTAAATTAAACAGGTGCTCATACATTTTACTATACTTAATTAATTATTAGGTTGTAAATACTAATTATTCTATCTAACTATCAAACAGGTGTGGATATTAATTACTCTACCTTAGTAATTACCAGGTGTAGCCAATACAAACACGACTACGGTACAAGAATCTCCACATACCTGTAAAACACAAGAGAGTCAATTAGTGAGGTTATACAGGTAAATGGCATATAAGAAAGTAATTAGTGATGTAATACGCACAGGTAAACAGAATATTAATATCGAGTTTAAGGAAGAAATTTATATAACGTTGCTTATATATCATAGTGATTATTTAAAAATTTTCATTGTCATTCAGCTTTGATGTGATTTATATAAAGGAAATGAAAGTCGATTTTAATTACAGTTTTAATAGGCCAGAGTTCTAAGGGGCCCTCGTTATAATGGACCCCCCCAGTTCTAATAGATCGCAGTTCTAAGGGGCCCTCGTTATAATGGACCCCCCCCCAGTTCTAATGGATCGCAGTTCTAATGGGCCCCAACACCTAATGGGCCCCAGTTCTAATGGGCCCCAAACCTACTGGGCTCTAATTCTAATCGGCCCTCTCCTATTAATTACGTTGGGGGTCTGTTAGGACTGAGGTTCTATTTGACTTGTACTAACAATACAATGGACTCTCTCTCTCTCTCTCTCTCTCTCTCTCTCTCTCTCTCTCTCTCTCTCTCTCACACTCTCTCTCTCTCTCTTTCTCTCTCTCTCCCTCTCTCTCTCTCTCCTCATCCATCATCTCCCTAACACCATCCCCCTTTTCCCCTCAGTCCCCTCACCTATCCCTCTTCCCTCAGTCCCCTCACCTATCCCTCTTCCCTCAGTCCCCTCACCCATCATTAACTGAGATAAACAAGAAGGATGATCTTCTGAGGGCTGACACACTCCCCTTACCCTCCCCCTCCTCCTTCACCCTCACCTCCTTCCCTCCTTCCCTCTTTTCCCTCTCTGATTCTTTCTCTCTCTCCCTTCCTTTCCCCACATGAAACATTTCCTTTCCCTTCCCTCCCAGGACACACATTCACCTTCCCTCCCTTTTCCTCCCCTTTTCCTCTCCTCTCCTATACATGTCTTTCTCTCTCCTCCTCCCCCCCCCCCCTCTTACTCCCTTCTCCGCACGGTACACTTCTCGGTCAGTCAGTCAGTCAGTCAGTCAGTCAGTCAGTCAGTCTGTCTGTCTGTCTGTCTGTTTCACATGGATAAGGAATGAAAAAACATGTAAGCGTAGGAGTAGGAGAGAGAGACAGAGAGAGAGAGAGAGAAAGAGAGAAAGAGAGAGAGAGAGAGTGAAGAAGGAATGAGGGAGAGGAGAGGAGAGGAGATGAGAGGAGAGGGATGAAAAAAAGGGTGAAAGGGAAGGAAAAATTGGATGAAAAAAAATACATACATAAATTCAAGACTTAACCACGAAACAAATAAACAAACAAAGGCATACGTATGAACAAACAAACAAACAGACATACAGACATACAGACATACAGACAAAATAAAACAGCACCCACCAATACCCGTGATGGAGTTTCACAAAAAAAAAAATAAATCTTCACTCGAGGGAACTAAAAAAATCTCTGACAATTTTCCACCTGAGAGCCTTGTTGAAGCTATCATGCGACATCCCTCTTCCCATCTTTATTCCACTCTTTCATTATTCCCCTCTTCTGGATAAGTTTTACGATTAGATACATATTAAGACATAAAACACAATAATTATAACAGTATAGATTTCAATATTTAAAAATATATAACACTTTAAAAAAATAATACGATATCTATTAATACCGTATAACATTACTTAGGTTATATAGTAAAAAAATGTACAACTAATGAAATGAATAACATAGTTTTTTTAATTATGTGAATTTCTGTGTTTATGTAGCGTATGACGTCATCACCCCTGTTGACAATTTTGAAGGAGGACAAATTGACTTATGATGGAATTTAGATTTAAAAATTTTTCTTTTCATTTAATTAATTCAAATGTCTTCCAAACTATACGGAAAAGGTGTTACAAAGATAATATAACAATATATTTCACCCGTAACTGTTCACTGTCAATTACCCTAAAAGTCACATAATTATATAAATATTTGTTAATTGTACACAGAAAACTACGAAATTTAAGGTTATCCGAAAGCGTTAGTGAGAAACATGTAAGATATGACAGATATAAAGCCATTTTTTATGATATTCAGTTAATAATGATATGTTTGTTTAATTAAGGTTTCACAATTTGCATTAATACAACAACAGCAACAATAAGAACGATAATAATATTAATACCAAATAAGAAATCAATAACAACAATATCAATGAAAAAAAAACAATAACTAACAACAACAACAAGGACAATAATAACAATACCTAACAACAATCAACAAAAACAACAATAACAACGAAACAACAACAATAACAACGAAACAACAACAATAACAACGAAACAACAACAATAACAACGAAACTACAACAATGTGAATGAACAAGAAAGATAAAAAAATGAAAATAAAAAGACTTAACTAAATTACGGCACGCAAAAAAAAAAAATAAAGTGAAGGAACTTTCTCAAGAACCTTTCGGCCAAATTCTAAAACTTGATGTGACGTGTTCGAGTGTGACGAGGCTGTAGTTTACGTTAGGCCCAGGGAGTGAGGAATTGAAGGAGGAGGGGGGGTGGGGGAGGGGGGGAAAGGGGGAGGAGGGAAAGGGGGAGGAGATAGAGAAGAAGAAAGAAGAAAATGATGAAGAGGAGGAGAGGGGGTGAGGGGTGGGGAGAAAGATGAGGAAGAGGAAGGGTGAGGTAGATGAGAGAGAGAGAAAGAGAAAGGATGGGAAGCGGGGGAGAAAAGAAGAGAAAGTGGGTGAGGTGGGAGAGTGGAAGGGGGAGAGAGAGAGAGAGAGAGAGAGAGAGAGAGAGAGAGAGAGAGAGAGAGAGAGAGAGAGAGAGAGAGAGAGAGAGAGGCTCTACCTAGCAATAACCTGTCATTTCAACAGGTTCTCTAATGATACAATTTCATAATTACGTACAAAAATGAGATGGCCACAGTATGAGGACCTGATGGCCACATTATGAGGACCTGATGGCCACATTATGAGGGCTGAGGGCCACATTATAAGGGCCACATTATGAGGATTTCATTAATCCAGCGTTTACAAAACTCAATCCTCCTCACAGAAATAATTTTTTTTTTGGATTTTCCGTTTTTTGAGAGATGGAACTGAATCCTGATTAGTTTTTTTAATCAATCTGGAGTGGTGGAAGGGAAGGGAGGGAAGAAAAGGGGAGAGAAGAGAGGGATAGGGGCGGAAGGAGAGGGACGGAAGGGGAGGGGAAGAGAGAAAAGGGGAGAGAAGGAGGGAAGAGAGAAAAGGGGAGAGAGGGTGGAAGGGACGGGAGAGGAAGGGGAGGGGAAGAGAGAAAAGGGGAAAGAAGTGAAGACAGGAGAATGTGGAGAGAGAAAGAGGAAGGAGAGAAGTGAGGGAGGGAGATGGTAGGCGGAGGGGAAGAGGTAAGAGAGCTGAGGAAGATGGAGGGAGGGGAAGGGAGATAAGGGGATGAAGAAGTGAGGGAGAGGATCGAGGAAAGGAGATAAATGGGTAAGGCAGTGAGAGAAAGAGGTAGAGAAGGGAGGAAAGAAGGAAGGAAGGAGGGATGAGGGAGGGGGAGGAAGGAAGAGAAAGAGGAAGGGGAGGAGGGAAGAAGAGCGAGAGTTGGTGTCTAAATATTCCAAACACATCAATAAAATAATATAACTGCTAATAATTAAAAAATCTCTCAAAATAATTATCGCTTTCATTAACTACATTTTCAACATTCGCAAAAATAAATTACATTCCACTCGAGTCTTTCTTTTCTTAGCCATATCTGTGTCATAAACTGTAGTGACCTGGAAATGACATATCTCACCACTACCACCACCACCACCACCCCTTCCTTCTTACCCCCCCATCACTACCCCTACCCCTTCCTTCTTACCCCCACCACCACCCCTTCCTTCTTACCCCCCATCACCACCCCTTCCCTCTTCTTCCCCTAACCTTTACCACCATCTCCAACCCCTCCCCAACCTCTACTCTCCTTTCTCCAACCCCATTCCCCCTCTTCCCCCCATCCCCCAACCTCTCTTTACCTCCCCACTCTCCCCCAACTCCCCTCCTAACACCCTCCTCCAAGCCCTATATAAACAGACGCACGGATGGACAGACGGACGGATTCATCGTAATAAAAGTGTCCTGAAAACTGACGGATGAATTGATTTTACTATTTTTTTCATCACACACACACACACACACACACACACACACACACACACACACACACACACACACTACTACTACTAGCTGGATCTTTCTCAGCCAGACAAGCCATAGGTAAACAAACAAAAAATCTATAGGAGGAACATCTTTTCAATTCTCTTCTTCGTCGTATCGGTGGTTGGCCAAAGCCCCCTTTTTTTCCGATGGGTTCACTAAGACCAAAATATACACCTAACAAAAGATTCAGCGTCATCATCCTGAAAATTTGAGCGGAAAGAAGTAGCTTATATACCCACACATTCGTCTCCCGAGGCTGAAATATTGTTTCTCTGATGATATGGTGTCATACCCTAACCAGACTCCATATTGGTTTGTTGTGACTTGTGCGTTGGTTCTTTTTTCTCGGATCATCATTGTTGTCGTGGTGTCTAAATATTGTTGTTCCGCCAGATTGAACGGGATGACTTATTACCCCTCATCACTCCTTTCCTGAACCCCCAGAGAAAAGGAGAGGAAGAGGGAGGAGGAGAGACGAGGGGGAGAATGGGAGTTAAAGAGAAGAGTATTGCAATCGTTCTACATGTGTTAGTTGTGTGTGAGTGAGTCAATCAATCAAAATATCTGAAATATGGATTTATCAACCAATTACCTTACTCGTTCTCACCTGATCTCCGTACTATACTGTCACGCATGAAGGGTTAAGTTAGGTTTGATTAGGTTAGTGTTAGGTTAGGTTACATTAAGTTAGGTTAGGTTAGGTATATCTGACCAATAAACGCCTCTTACCTAGCTACCTCGGTATACCTGTCATATTCAACTACCCCTGATATACCTGGCCAATACACCTGGTGGGGGTATACCTGTGGTCAGCTGCCAGACTTCATTTTCAAGACTTCCTTTGATGAAGCTGAGAAATTGTTGACCAAAGTCCGTGTTGGTGGGTGCTTTATGACGAGACGAGAGAGACAGCCAGACAGACAGACAGACAGAGAGAGAAATTTACTATGAGAATATGTAAAGAAACAGTTACTTAATCTCACTTAATTCTCCTCCACTTCTTCTTTCGTCTTCTTAAGTCTCTTTATCTCCATTTATCCTTCCCCATCTTCTATTCCGAATAAGAGTGACTAAAGTATTTACTCACTGACCGCGTTGAATCTACACATGGTCACACAACTGTCTCTCACGTAGGACAAACACAACATTATCAGTCAGATTAGGAGAGAGAATAAATAAGGATGTTTATCTTACGAAATAAAGGCAGATATCTTTAAAATATTCAACGTGTGTTTGACTTACGAGGGAGTGCATTATAGTGAGAGGATAGTCCCTTATATCGAGGGCCCGTTAGATGTGAAACGCCTATCTAAAGAACTAGATAGAGATGAAAGTCCGTTTTATCGAGGGTCCGTTAGATGTGAAACCTCCCTCTAACGAACAGTATAGAGATGAAAGTCTTATACGCGAGTGTCCGTTAGATGTGAGACCTTCCAACTAACGGACTATATGAGAGAGAATATTCCGTTATATAGAGGCTTTGTTATATACGGTATACTTCTTGAATTTCTGTAAACGATGTGGAGGAGAAATTGCTTGCCTGCTGGATGTTGAATGGAGAAAATATTGCCTTAATTACTAAGTTTAGTTTGGTAACTTTGCACGATGACTAACTGTACTGGTGGGTAGTGTTGTTGTTGTTTGTTGTTGTTGTTGTTTGTTGTTGTTGTTGTTGTTGATGTTGTTGTTGTTGTTGTTGTTGTTGCTCTCTTTAGGTGAGTCTACTACCAAGGTCCAAGATTAAGTGAGACCTAATCTATTTTAATCGAGCATAATTTTTCTCATAGCCTAACTTAATTTGTCCTTAACCTAACTTACTCCTGAGTTAACTTACCTCATAACCATAACTTAATTTAGGACCTTGAGACAACACAACACGACACGACATAACACGACACGACATAACACGACACGACACGACACAACACAACACGACATAACACGACACGACACGACATAACACGACACGACACGACACGGCACGACACAACACGACACAACACGACACGACACGACATAACACGACACGACATAACACGACACGACACGACATAACACGACACGACACGACATAACACGACACAACACGACACGACACGACACAACACGACACAGCCTCTAAGGGGGATTACCACTCGCTGCTCATTTGACGGCATAGACGCTTCCTAAATCACTGTGATCGTTTGGCGAAGTTTTATCGACACATCTTCCCCCGGGTAGATGAAGAAGAGGGGGCGGAGGAGGAGGAAGAGGAGGAGGAGGTGGAAGAACAGGAGGAGGAGGAGGAGTAGCGGAAGTTGAGACCGGGAAGAGGGAGGGGGACGTTGTTGTTGTTGTTGTTGTTGTTGTTTTTGTTGTTGTTGTGGTGGTGGTGGTAGTGTTGTGGTGTTGGTATTTCTTCACTATGAATTCTCTGTTTTCTTCCTCCTCCTCCTCCTCCTCCTCCTCCTCCTTCTCTTCCTCCTCCTCCTCCTTCTCTTCCTCCTCCTCCTCCTCCTCCTCCTCCTCCTTCTCTTCCTCCTCCTCCTCTTCCTCCTCCTCCATCTCCTCTTCCTCCCCCTCCTCTTCCTCCTCCTCCTCCTCTTCCTCCTCCTCCTCTTCCTCCTCCTCCATCTCCTCTTCCTCCCCCTCCTCTTCCTCCTCCTTCACCTCCTCTTCCTCTTCCATCTTATCCTTCTCCTCAACAAATACAACAAATAAAACAGCAAATTCATTGATCTTTAACTCACAGCGCTGATCGACCCGGAACAAGATGACAGGCTGTATAGTGTGTCAAGTGGTGTTAAATAAATCCTCTTGACCCTGCCCTAGATAGATAGATAGATAGATAGATAGATAGATAGATAGATAGATAGCCGACAAATTCGTTCGTTATGTCTGAATTCAGGTATTTAATTGTTCGTTGTGTCTCAGGTAAGGAATGCAGTTTTACGAGGTGGGGCGTTTTACTGTAGTCGAGAGAGAGAGAGAGAGAGAGAGAGAGAGAGAGAGAGAGAGAGAGAGAGAGAGAGAGAGAGAGAGTCACCACCAAGAGCTGGGTCAGGCTGGATGGTCGGCTCTCCACACTTTATTGGCACTTGGAGGGTCACTTCCCTCCCCCTCTGACAGTGACTCCATGTACTGCCCTGGAATATTGTACCTGGAAAGTCCTAACACAGTGTCACTCTGAGAACAGATGGTGGAGAACACAGGAGAACAACTATTTCCTTGTGTAATATGAGCGACAATTGCCTCTTGAGAAGTTTGAACAAATTGCTGATGAAGTTGTTTATCTCTCTTCCTCTTCTCTCTCTTTCTATCTCCCTTACTTTCTCTCGATTTCTTTCATTTTTCTCATTCTTTCATTCTTCCTTGTTCTATCTCTCCCTTTCCCTAAATCCTCTCTCTCTCTCTCTCTCTCTCTCTCTCTCTCTCTCTCTCTCTCTCTCTCTCTCTCCCTGTATATACAAATCTATTTTTCTCTTTCCTCTTCCCCCTCTCTCTCTCTCTCTCTCTCTCTCTCTCTCTCTCTCTCTCTCTCTCTCTTTTTTCTCTTTCCTCCTACCCCGTCTCTCTTCCCTTTTCTCTTTCCTTCTCCTTCCCCTCTCTCTCTTTTTTCTAATTCCTCCTGCTCCCCTCCCTCTTTTCTTTTTTCTCCTCCTTCTTTCTCTCCCTCTCTCTTTCCTCCTGCCTCTCTATACCTTACCCCTCTGTGTCTTTCATCTCCCATCAATCTATCTATTATACCATCTCCCCTCTTCACCTCACCTCTCCCTCTCACTTCCCTCTCTTTTCACCCCTCTTCTCCTTTCACTCAGGCCCCTCTCCTTGTCGGTCTTATCGTCTTTCCCTTTTGGTTCTCTTCGCTTTCTTTTCCATTTCTCCTTTTCTCTCTCTCGTCTCAATTATCGTATCATTATTCTCTCTCTCTCCTTCTTCTTCCTTCTTCTGGCTCTCGTTCCCCTTTTTCCTCTTCCTCTCTCTCTCTCTCTCTCTCTCTCTCTCTCTCTCTCTCCTTTTACCCCTCCCATCCCACCTCCTCCTTCCTTCCCTCCTTCTCTCACCTCTCCTTACTTCCTCACTCCACCTGTTCCCAAGATTCTCCTTACCCTCCGTCATTACTCTCCTTCAGTACTCCTGCGGCGCTCCTCTACCTCTCCCTGGGCCACCACTTCCTGAAGGTGCCACAGGTCCCTCACGGGGTCTTCCGGGACCTTCACATAAACGCTGCTATTGTCTTTCTGTTGGTGGTAATTCCCCGACTTATTTTTTTTTTTCATTATATATTCTGTGTTTGTTGGGTTTGTTGTGTTTGTATTTTTGTTGTGAATTTGTTGTGTGTTTGTTAGGTTAATTTGTTGCGATGCGTTGTGTGTGGTGTCCTTTTCATTCTCTCTCTCTCTCTCTCTCTCTCTCTCTCTCTCTCTCTCTCTCTCTCTCTCTCTCCTACACGAGGGAGTAAAGTCATCGACCACTTTATGTTTCAATCCAGGATCTATTACGAGGATACATAACAGCACCTGTGTCTCTTTCTCCCCTAATATCCTCCCCTCACTCTCTTTTTCTCACCCCTCACTCTCTTCTTCTCACCCCTCACTCTCTTCTTCTCACCCCTCACTCTCTCCCTCTCTCCTCTCCCTCTCTCCTCTCACTCTCTCCCTCTCTCCCCTTCACCGCAATATATTTACTCACCATAAACTTTCTAGTTAAGGAAGACAGAAAATAATCAATGAAAATATATAAATAAATAAGAATAAATAAAGAAATACAATTATATCATCTGTGAAGTGAGAGAGAAAATGATGGGAAGTAAATAGTGAGAGAGAGAGAGAGAGAGAGAGAGAGAGAGAGAGAGAGAGAGAGAGAGAGAGAGAGAGAGAGAGAGAGAAAAATGAGGTGGAGGAGATAATTAGAGTTAAAAGGAGAAGAAAAATAAGACATGACAAGAGAACGGAGAGAATAAGAAAGAGAAGAAGAGATATAAAGAAAGAGAAGACTGAGAAGAGAAATGTAAAGGTAGATGAGGAAAGAAGAAGAGAGAAGAGAACAAGAGGAACTTCCCCCTTCTTCACTACCCCCTCCCCTCCTACCACAAGTTACAGATGAGGGGAGGAAAGGGGAAGAATAAAAAGGGGTGAGGGGAAGGAAAGGGGATAATGGGAAGGAAAGACGAGGAAAGTAGAGAACAAGAGAAAGAATGGGGAATTAAAGAGAGGGTTGAGGGAAGAAACTAGTGAGAGGGAGAAAATAAAAGGGTAACATAGGAAAGCGATAAATTGGAGGTGGAAAAGAAAGTGGGGGGGAAGGGGGAAGGTGACGGGAAGAAAGGGGAGATGAAAGGTGAGGTGAAAGAAAGGGAAAAGGCAGTAGAAAGGGGAAAAAGTAAGAGGTACACATTTTAGCCTCAAGTAAAGAAACAAAAAAAAACAGAAAAAAAAGACTATACTTGGGAAACTTTTCTTCTTCCTTGCTATTGTGTAGGAGGAGGAGGAGGAGGAGGAGGAGGAGGAGGAAGAGAGGAGGAGGAGGAGGAGGAAGAGAGGAGGAGGAGGAGGAGGAGGAGGAGGAGGAAGAGAGGAGGAGGAGGAGGAGGAGGAGGAGGAGGAGGAGGAGGAGGAGTAGAGTGAGGGAAGAGGGGCAGGAGAGGAGAGGGGAGGAGGGAAGGGAAGGGAAGAGAGAGAGAGAGAGAGAGAGAGAGAGAGAGAGAGAGAGAGAGAGAGAGAGAGAGAGAGAGAGAGAGAGAGAGAGAGAGAGAAAAAACACACACACACACATATATTACATATCATACCACACTTTACTTCATACGAATCAGCAAACTTGAAGATGATTAGCTAATCCAGGTAATACCATTTTTTATTCACGTAAATCAGCTGCTTTGGGGATGATTAGCTAATCTAGGTTATATCAGAGTTCTTTTTAATTCTACTTACATAAATCAATAGACTTGGAGATGATTAGCTAAATCAGTCGCTATCAGGGATTTTACTCACGAATCAACAACGTCACTACGACTTGAAAATGGTTAAAATAGTCCAATAAACATGAGTGTGTATTTCCACTCACTTAAACCAACATTATTTTGGAAGCATCCTAACCAAACCTAACCTAACCTAACTCAGCGAGACATAGAAAATAGTTACGTAGGTTTAACCTTTTTTCTCACTGCTTTCACTGTTTTGTAGGGACTTCTTTCATTGTTTTGTAGGGACTTTTTTCTGCTGTTTTGTAGTCACGTGACACTTCCGTCATTTGGGGTTAAGCAATGGTATCAGCTAACAAAAACACTAAGCAATGCTATCTATCCTGCACAATTTGATAGCTAAAAAGCACAACAAAACCCAGCTAAAATAGGCATCGATACACACTTACGGAACGACTCTCTAAGAATCTGTGATCTCGATGTGTAGGTTCTGGGTCACCCCCACGTCTTGCATGGTGTTGATACCACAGTCTCTACCTGAGCACTGTTGTCTAACCACCTCCTCCTCCATCTCTTTCTCCTCCTGCCGCCGTGCTCTCTAATACGCCTCCTCCTCCAGGTAGACCACTTAAAGGTCCTTCAGATAGGTCCTCAAGGTAGACAGTTCAAAGGTCCTCCCTCAGATAGTCCCTTCAGGTAGTTCCTGCAGGTAGTTCCTTATAGGTAAGTCTTTCAGATAATTTTCCATCATAGATGCATTCTTCAGGTAGGTCTTCTAAGTAGACTTCTTCACGTAATTCCTTCAGGTAGCTTCCTCAGTTGGATTCTTCAAGTAGGTTTCTTAAAATAGTTCCTTCGTGTAGGTCCACGCCAGGTAGATCATTCACAGAGAGTCTTCAAGTCTCCTCCAGGTGTAGTAGAGGGTGGTGAAGAAGGAGGGGGTGGGGGGGGGGGGTTGTAGCTAGTGAAAGAGGCGGAGGTTGTGGGGGAGGGAGGGAGGGATACAGGCAGGTGAAGAAGGTGGGGATAGTGGGGAAGGTAAGACGGGAGGGAGAGGTAGAGGCTAGTGAAAGAGGCAGGTGGGTGGTAGAGGAGGGGGAAAAGAGGGAAGGAGGGAGGGGTACAGGCAGGGGTCAGGGAGAGGGGGAGGGTGGGGGAGATCACCGCCCACAACACAGGTGATATTGTTTAACCTGAAGGACAGATAAAAGACGGAGGTTTACTGGAGACAGAAATAGCTATGGGAGTTTTTTTTTTTTTTTGTTATCCTTCAGGTTTTTTTTGGGGGGGGGGGGGTGGGGCTGATGGAGTGGCTGCTGGATTGTGTTTGTTTGTTTGCTTATGTATGTGTGTTTGTGAGTTTGTTCATTTGGTATGGCCTTTTTTGTGTGTGTATCTGTTTATGTGCATCATTTACCATGTGAAAGTTTCAGATACCGTGGGAAAGTTTTTGACACTGTGGAAATGTTTTGTCTTGTCATGTGTCAAGTTCCGCACCTGACTATCGCTTAAGTGTGCACCTCAAGGACGACCATCACCTGACTATCGCTTAAGTGTGCACCTCAAGGACGACCATCACCTGACTATTACTTGAGTGTGTGCACATCAAGGACGACCATCACTTGACTATCGCTTGAGTGTGCACCTCAAGGACGACCCTCAACTATAACTAGAGCGAGGATTAGGTCGAGTAGAGACCATTTGGTTTCGGAGACTTGAAGTGTCCAATTATGACTCAACTCCGCTATACTGTAGAGACTTGCTGTAATGTGTGTGTGGCTTTAAGTAGCTTTATGTAGCTTCAAGTAGCTTTAGGTAACGTCATGTAGCTTTAAATAACTTTGTGTATCCCTATGTAGCTTTATGTAGCTGTATTTAGCTTTAGGTAGAATTATGTAGACTAATGTAGCTTTAAACACTTTAAGTAAGTTTAAGTAGCTTTTTGTAGCTTTAAGTAACCAATCAGCAGTGAGTAAACCAAACGAGTGGACCAATCAGGAGATATTTAAGCCCCGGGCGTGGATCAATCAAAAGGGAGTAATGCCCAACTTTTAGACCAATCAGGAGGGAATAAAATCCCTAGAGTGGACCAATCAAGAGAGACTTAAGCACTATATGTGAACCAATCAGGAGGGTGTAAAACCTAACTTTTAGACCAATCAGGAGAGAGTAAAGCCCCAGAAGCGAACC